>JACXGK010014626.1:0-11361 GCA_016801125.1 Novumbra hubbsi
TGTCACGGTACCGTCACAGGACGGGACCTCCCCTGTTCGCGTAGCCTTCCGGCGTTCGACGTCGCCGGCCTTTTAGTCACCATCGTGTGTGTTGTGTCCTGTTTTCCCCATGTCCTGTGAACGCATCCTTCCCTGATTCCTTACAGGTGCTGACTGTTAACTCAGTACTTAAGCCCTTGTGTTTCTAGTCTCTGTGTCCATGATTGTTACTTGTTGTTTGTGTGCAGCTACGTGCTGATTTCAGGCTACTCAGTTCAGCCTTGACATACAAGTGTGTTCCTTGTGTTTTTTCCATGCGTACCTCAGTGTACGTTTTGTTTATTATTTTGAGGCGTCTGATACGCTAGGGCATTACAGTTGAAGGAATAAACAGAAACCTTGCAACTTACCTTCCTGCACCTTGGTCCGCCTTCTTCCACGCATCACACATGTGGAATTTCGTTTTTAGTTAATGATTTATATATATATTGTAGTTCTATATGCTACAGTTTGTTCCTATTTGTCTTTGATACTTCTTTTTATTTTTAATAGTCTTTTCTTTGTATATATTATTTAAAAAGTGTATTTGTATTGTTCTAAAATATCTGAATAAAAATTGGGGTTTGCCCAGGAAGCCACACAGGCTAGGGCCACCCCTGCATGATGGAACATACTATAATCAAGGTAGGTAATCAGTAGTGTAGGCTTGTGGACTGTGGTGGGATTTTTGGCTCCTGTGAACCAAATCTATTTTGAGATTGCCACACTTGTCAGGAAGTTTGAAATGTGAGTCATCTGATGCTCGCAGTCTTCACCTCGTTCTTCTTGAGGATACCTTTGGGAATGGCCTGCTCCATGACCGGCAACCGTGCCTTTTAACCTCTCCAATCAGCCAACCAAGGGTGCAAATTCACTCACAAACCTATTAAACAGATCAAAATTCAATGGCATCTTTCTAATTACATCTGGGAACTGCTGACAGCCGAATCACTGTCTGCAATGCAAGGGTTTTATTGTTTCAGTTCAGCTTTACCAGGACAAGACCTTGTTAGATAGTCAAGATAATGGTCAAGGGCATTATGATCTTGAGATGGCTAGGACTGGTGCTGAAACAGAAACACAACAGATATCAATAAGAACAAAGGTCAGTGAGTTAATAATAGATTGATACAGTGCAACCTTTTCAAGCGATTAAGCAGGAGAAATTTAACCAGTCCTTTATCTTTACGGCTCAACAGTTATAGTTACTAGTTTTGTTTAGTTTATTCAAAATTCGAATTATGAACTCTGTTTCCAGGTTTGGACAGCAGGCATTCTGAAAGGAAAAACAATTTTCTTGGGGCATCTTATGGTAGTCAGATTACTTCATCAGCTATGGGGTTCGTTATTCTTACACAAGGCCTGATCACCAGTTACACTTTAGTGCTGACATTGGACATTGGGGCAATTCTTTGGCCATGGAATCAATCCTATGGGTCTCTGCTATTATTGCTGTTGTCAGTCATCAGAGAAACTCCACAGGGCTTGTATAACACACCACTACCACTACTACAGTATAAGCTACAATGTCCCTGTCTGTGTGGAATTAAATATTAAAGATAGCAGGTTTTCGCCACATTAATGTTCTTGGAGAACATTCTCTTCGGGAGGCATTTTATTTAGCAGCCATCGCTGCTTTCTTAGGTCTGCATCATTCGACCGTCCACAAATAATTTACTATGCAGTACAGGGGCCTTGTTTCTTCACTGGTAAATAAAGTAGAGACAGACTATTGGATGGAAGGTGGTTGCTTCTCCATCACATTGGCCCTGAGATGCCATTAATGCGCTCAGAGGCAGGTTCCGGCCTGCATTCATCTTTGCTAAGATTAGTTTTAGTCTGAGGCCCATCAGTCACACTCTCACACACACATATTCATGGGATATCAAGCCCACTCACCAAACAAGCTGCAACAGCACATTCAATCATACTAGTCACAGGAGAACTGGAACGTCTTCCAGACAAGAACGCCTGTAATGCATAGGTATGGCTGGTGAATGTGCGTGGTCGATGGGGAAAATGAGGAATCTTATGTAACATGTTGAGTGGATCCGAGGGGTTCTTTATTCTGTGGGGCGTTGCGGTGTGTTTATCTTCCCCTTGGTGCCAGGGTGGTTTGGTTTATGGTTCCCCCATGAGGTGGTTTTGTTTATGGGCGCTCTGCAGCATTTGTGGAGAGGAGAGCTGTGCCATGCCCCGTCTGTCAGAATGAAATATCATTGCACTCACTCATGATTGCTCTGTACGGGCCTCAGCCGGATTCATAAAAATGCAATCCAATGCAGCTCTGTACCAGCCGGACGATGAGCACTAAATTCGCCATCATACAAAGAAAGGCTGGCAGATATAAAAAGTGTATGGATATACATGCATTTCTTGTTTGATAAACTGCAGCTCCTCCTGTAGCTACTCTTGATTGCTGGTATTAATAACCACACACTTTTAGAATAACTGAATTCGCTAACCTAGATGGTGCCTTCGTTCATAGAGGAGTTGTGAGGGTCTATACCTGGAAGAGACTCTTTTGATCAACTGAGGGAATGCGGTGAACTCCCTAGAAAAAAGTTATTCATATATCTACAGAGTGCATAATACGTACGCAAACCCCTTTTAGCATTTGAAACTGCTCAGCCTTCGGTTCGATAGGTGCTTCAAAATGAGCCTAACATCAAGCATAACTCTAACATCAAGCATAACTCAATCTTGTCTACATGAAGCATTTCAAATTATAAAAACTGCACACAATCTCAGAACTGGTTGGACAAACTGGGCTCTGAAATACCTACTGTGAACTCCCCAGAGCATTTTAGAAGGACCCGTTTTTTGTTTAATGGCTTTGTATTAAAGCAATACTGAAATACTGTAGAAACGGAGACAATGACTATGGAGTTAAAGAGCAGACTGTCCTCTTTAATGAAAGGGTATATTCATCCATATTACATTAACATTTACACTCACTACACATTTTGTACTTTAAGTAGTTTCCCCATGGTTGGGACCAAACCAAAGATTACCAGACCTCATGCACTTGGTATTTTCACTAGAGATTCTCTCCCAGGCCAGAATTGCATCCATCTTTACATTCTGCTTGTTTTTGTCTACTTGTCTTCATGATCAATTGGATTTAGATCGGATGATCTAGTCAAGAACTTCCCACATTTTGACCCTGATTGGTAGTGTGTTTTATGGTCAATATCCTGCTGCATGATGTTATCCAATAAGGTTTGAGGCACATTGTTGAAACTGACCAGACAATATGTTTCACTACAATTCAGCATCAAGATGCTGCTGACATAAGCGGTCACTACTTTAGATCATGAGCAGTTCCTTTTTTTCTCTAAATTTTCTTCTGTCCATCAGATTAATTTCATTTGTCTACGGCTTCATTCCAAAGTTCAACAGGTTCTTTTAGTTCATTTTTAGCAATGATAATGTCTACCAGGATGTCCGCTGTCATCTACTATAGTGGCCTACCAGGATGTCCACTGTCATCCACTATAATAGTTTACCAGGATGTATACCATCCTCCACTATGTTGTTCGACCAAATGTTCACTGTCATCCATTATTGTGGTCTGCCAGGATGTTCACTGCCATCCACTATAGTGGTCTACCAGGATGTCTACCATCCTCCACCATATTGTTCTACCAGATGTCAACTGTCATCCACTATAATGGTCTACCAGGATGTTTACCATCACCCTCTATAATGGTCTACCAGGATGTCTACCATCATCCTCTATAATGGTATACCAGAGTTTATTCAGTCATCCACTATATTGGTCTACCAAGATGTCTACTGTCATCCACTACAGTGGTCTACAAGGATATCTACTGTAATCCATTATAGTGGTCTACCAGGATGTGTACCATCATCCATTATAGTGGTATACCAGGATGTCTACCATCATTCATCATAGTGGTCTACCAGGGATGTCTACCGTCATCCATTATAGTGGTCTACCAGGATGTCTACCGTCATCCATTATAGTGGTCTACCGGGATGTCTACTGTCATCCATTATTGTGGTCTACCAGGCTTTTTGACATTACTGAGGTAATCCGTGCTTTATTTTTAATTTACAGATGAGCTGACAGTCATATCAATCAAGTGCAGGAATACTAAGCAAAAAAATGCACTTTTGTAGTTAGCTACGATAAATGTTGGATAGTTTGGAAGACATTCATACCTGCTCATCTCTAGACACTGTCACATAAAATGTAAGATCTTCAACTACACTACTCAAAGGCTAAGCTTCATACGATATTCCCTTATACGTCACCCGTATGTGACAAGTGTCAAGCTTCCAATGGAACACTGCTCCACGGCTTTGTGCTATTCCCTAACCAATTCTGATTCTGTGGTGCAATGTTCTGCTGCAGCATAGGTTCAAATCCGAATCTCTTTCAGCTAAACTCACTATTTTTGCACACTGTCTCTATCACCAAAGCACACATGTCTGAATAGTACAACCCCTAGAAAGTATTCTTTATTTGCATCATTGGACAAAGGGATATTTGAGACAAATTCCAACCATGTGTATTCGTAACGGTACCCAAAAACATTAGTGCAATGTCCATTTGCCAAAGAACTTAGTATCACATGAAATTACAAAACTTAGAAGCAGGTGCACCGGAACAGGGCAAAGGATTAGAAAATCATTGAAGAGTAAACTGGGAGTCCAGGACCAAGATTCCAAACTTGG
Organism: Novumbra hubbsi; assembly: GCA_016801125.1. Classification (NCBI taxonomy): domain Eukaryota; kingdom Metazoa; phylum Chordata; class Actinopteri; order Esociformes; family Umbridae; genus Novumbra; species Novumbra hubbsi. The sequence goes on from JACXGK010014626.1 coordinate 4,723, forward strand.
TTTGATGTGTTATTATCCATACGGATGTGTGGTAAAGTATTTTCTTTGAGTAGTTTATCTTGAGTAGTTAATCTGCTAATAATGTGAATATTAAAATATCCAATTTGAAAAAGGACAACATTCCAAGGTGTGATTTAGTTTACAAGACTATATATTACCGATATTTCACATAATAAATCTGTTTAAATTGAGGTACATTTGAGTTTGAATTTCCAGAAAAAAGTGAATATGTTTGGATAATTACATTATATAATATATTGTTTAGATCAATTACAAAATCACGTAATTGAATCAATTTCAGTCACAATTTGTAATGCCACCCAATTTGAAAACGTCCAAGGGGGAGAACCCGTGTGCAATACGCTGTACATAGACAATTTGGCAGCACACTTCTAATTTGAATTACGCTCATATTACAAGTGCCTTACCGTGGTGGCAGGCTGGTCCCTCACTCCAGCTATGGGGAGGAAGTAATGTACATGGGGAAGGAAAAGGGGGGGCTGGTGAGTCTGTGGGGAAGAGAGAAGGAATGTTTAATTTATTGTTGTTATTATTTCTGTTGCTGTCAGTACTATTTTTAATGCTCTTGTTCTAGGCCTTTCTAGTTGGTGTTTGCCTGCAACAAAAGCTCTCAGACCTGATGTCCGTATCATATCCTTTCTGCGATTAGACGCGTGTTTAATAAACACATTTAAGACAAAGAATAAACCAAATGCAGCGCATACCCACACCGTAAGGCGACAGTGTTCATCCTTTGTGAATCGGGATTCAATCCAATCCGCCGACGGGATGCAGTTTCCGCGATTCTGTGACCTCCATTGTTCCAGACATTCAGCTCCTCCTGATGCATGTGCTATACAATAGTTGATCTTCTCTGTAGAAAGTGTCAGCCAGCTCTGTGGGAGGTGTATGACTGCCGCTGCTCACAAATCATCAGAGCGCCGCGTCCTCAGAAAGCCTTCGCAGTCCTGACTTCCCGTTCAGAGGGAATAACATTAAAGCCCGCGACCTAAGCAAGGGGATAAATAATGAATTCCAACGGGCATCACTCGGAGTTAGGCAGAGATTTCAGTGAGGAGCCGTTTCCTCTGTCTCGCTTGTCATTACTCATGTCGTGCCCCAGTCTCTGCTTACAATAAAGCTTAGGCTTTATTTGTTGCTGAAATTGGGCAGCTGTCTACCTACACCACAGCTTGTGAGGTGAGGATGGATCTGACCGCCAGCGTTGGGTCTGGTTAACTGTTTACCTGACTGTAGCTTATTATTCACTTGGTGAAGCTAACATTTAAGGCTAGGACTTTTTACCTGCTGTGTCAGGTGTTTAAGACCGTGGGCCGAGAGCAGATCGCCCACCGCAGCTGCTGGGAGTGTCTAGCCCAAGCGTTTCCTGTCAAAACGGAAGGATGCAAGTGCCATGGTTGGGTCTCCCATGTGCTCACCCCCAACCGCTCGGCAGTGTGGGAGAGGTCTTGGCGACAATGGCCTTCCTGGGAACGTTTTGCTAACAGGGAAATAGCCCGTTAAATCTGGGAACTGACATCCTGCCGGATGCTCAGGATCTCGACAGGGCGGATGAAGACACGGCCTCGGCGAGGGGAATATGGGTCTCTGCCTTCACAGTAGAGGAAGGATACTGTCATTTGTCTGACCCGAGGAAGTGGATGTGCTTAATAATGGGCACTGCCTACAAAGGGGTTTTCAGGATCTTTGGTATTATCCTCTCCAATGGGTGTCGTATTCCTGCTTATGCACAGCTGACTTCATTCCAACCCATCGATGTACCTTGGCAATCACTTCAGTCGGACATTTATGTGTTCCCTGATAGTCGTCGGCACCGCGTTATTGGATGCCATTAGCCAATTGGAGCAGCGGCGGGCCCCGGTAAGCTGTGTCCCTAGGTTCACGTTCTGGTGTTTTCTTTGGTTCTGCTTTTTGAAAGTGGAGCCCCTGGCAACCCATCTAGAACGGGCCCTTTTACGTAACCTCTTCCTCTCATCTTTCCTCCAGCGCCAGGGAGAAATGAAGAGCTGGGGTTGCAGAAATCCCTTTCCCAGCAGCAGCAGCTCCCGCCCGAAGATGGATGGCGTTGGTGGGGGTTGAACAGGGGGCGGGGGGAGTGATGTTACAGCAAACGAGGGATCTAGAGAGGGGAGGGCAGATGATGGCTGGGAGCGAGGGTTGGGCGGGCGGGCAGGGGGTGGGGGGTGAGGGGGGTGGGGGGTTACGCTCAACAGATCAGAGAACAACAATTGTCTTTCCACCACCCTTGCCCAGAGGACAGCGAAATAAGGGAGAACGAGGGAGGTGTAACTTTCACCTGCTGGAGATGCCTGCCTCTCTCTCTCTTTCTCTCTCTCTCTCTCTCTCTCTCTCTCTTTCTCTCTCTCCGCGCCGCTTTCAGCCCGCAGCTCCAGACCCTGCTGTCAGCCTGGCAGAGACGCCGCGCCATATCACAGCACTAGTAGAACAGCTGCATGCAGGGAGCTTTCTACTGCTTCCTGCAAAGCTCTGGCACTCTCTTATTCTAACACACACACACACACATAGGCACGTTAAGAACTGTACCGTGCTTACACACACACAAATAGACACACACAGAGGCAGGCTGGCACAACCCATCTCGTTATCCGTGCGGTGAGCAGCTCTGCGCGTGTCTGACCGAGCGGGAGGGTGTGTTTCTCCAGCGGCACCAGGAGGAGCAGCAGGACCGGTCCAACCCAGACTTCGGGACGGCTGTCGCTCGGGACTCGGGGCGAGGGAAAGCACTCGACGAGCCCGTCTCCGTGTCTCCACCCCGACGTGACGCAGCGCTCCTGACCTTCACCGCGCGGTCCACCGGGACAGCCATGGAGGACAGCCTCACCTGCAGCCCCGCCACCTTCTCCCAGGTGTTCGGACGTCAGGGACAGCTCATGCAGGCCAGTGAGTAACGGAACGTGCGCCCCCCCCAACCCCCCCCCCCCCCCCCCCCCCCCCCCCCCCCCCCCCCCGCGCGCCTTTTCGCAGCGGTTTCCTCCAGCCCCCGCCTCTCCTCGGCAGATCGCTCCCAGACTTCTGCTCGGGAGTTCTCGGAGGCTGTTGTACACGGAGGGAGGCTGAGGCTGAGTCTTGAGGGGATTACTGTTGCGCTGGAACTGTCTCTTTGGAGCCACGGGGTATTTGCGTTGTATGTAGGTTGGGGTGGAGGGAAACTGCAGCGGTATGCGTGGGGGGGGGGGCGGGAGGTGCGCAAACTATTTCAGGATGTTGTTTTGGTTTTGCATGAGCAAATGTGTAGCAGCTAATACTTGGAGGGAGGATTCTGGGCTGAGAAACTATTTCAGGAATTCACACTGGCGAGACCTTTGGGTTGGTGATCGAACGCAAAATCCATTACATTTTCAGCGAGAAAACAATGCGCGCATCAACAGGACCTGGCAACTCTTAGATCGTCTTAATGTCAACCAGGCTTGGCCGCGGTCGTATTTAACAATAACCAGTGACCGCGCTCCTGAATGCGGATGATTTCCCTCAGGATAGGATCGGATTGAGATTGAATTAGCCCCATAGTGAATATGTCAGCTCGGTCGGCCTTCGTCTGGGCCAGAATATCTCCCTGGCTGTCTCTCTCTCTATCTAGTCCCGCAGATGAAACGTGCGTTCTTTGATGCTGCCACTTTTCCACAGATCCAAACTGACGGTTCGCTCACGCGCCCACGCTGGGTAATGAGTTGGGCCTTAGGCAGATGAAGGGCTGCCGGAGCAAACGGAATGACATAGATGCCGGTGCGCCCACTGACTTCCTGCAAAGTAGACATTGCACCACCCCTACATACGTCCACACTTCCACCAGAAGACGGAGATGAAAAGGGTCTCGTCCACATTCGGTTATTCTTTATCAAGCACTCTGCAGTGGCTCTGAATATGGTAAAAGCAATTAGATCGGGGGGCGCACGTTATCAAAGTGTAATGCGCCAGCAGAGAGTTCATGTGATATTGAGAACATAACGCGCTAACACATGTTCCATGGTTGTGTGTAATGAGCTGAGGAGCTCCTCAGTTCCGTATATCTCCAATCTGGTATGTTGTTGTGATTTATTTAGCCCACTCTGCTGCGCCTCAGAGTGACAGGACGAGATAAAAAAGCTTATCCCAGCAAGCAGGGGGCGACCCAAAGACGTCCGGGGGATCGTGACACAACCTCCGGGGACGTCCTAACGACCCGCTTCTCACCTGGCGGGGTATCAATCCAGCCTAGTGGTGTATTGTGATTGCCGAGCGCCTGTCTCTGTTTCCCTCTGTTCTTTGCATAATAGGAGTATTTTATTAATAATGCTCTTTGTTTGACTGTATCTGTGGACTCATTAACTGTGTTTGCTATGCAGGAGAGTTTTACTGTCTGAGGGGTGACAGAGCCTTGATTAATATTCTGCCTCTGACTGTGGAAACGCTGGAAGCTCAAAGCCTCTACTAACTGTGTGCTGGTTTTTGAAGTGTTCTTGATGAGAGGACTCTTCGGCTGTATCTATGAGAGCAGAGCTCGGCCTTATTAGATAGAAGCCTCGCTCCCACGTGCACACGCACACACGCACTGTCCATACACATAAAGTCCTTCCGATGCATTCACACGCCGCTGCTCCTGTACGTGACTAATCCCCGAAACTGTCATATTTGATGCCTAAAACTTCTCCTCCGTCTTGAGGTGAGGGAATGTTCTGTTCGCAACTTCACAGCTTTGATATGGCTTAGAACGGGTTACATAAATAGTAGGCTTAGCTGAGGTAAAATGTGTACCATTGCTAGACGGAAATGGGCCTTTTGCACTTATGCAAATGCGTGGTTGATTGAGTCACAGAGACTGCACTGTAGCTCAATTGAGCCCACTCTGTGTACCCAAGCCATATCTGGCTAATGCAGTTATGCAAATCTGCTGCTCTGTGAAGTTGCAATTCATATAAAATATTTTTGTAAAGGTTAAAATTTCATGCCGGACGTTCTTCGTTTTTTTGGAGGGTTGCGGAACGTTTTTTCCTGTGGTCACGAAACACTACTTTTAGGTTTCATTCAGCGCATTTATCACGGATTCATATTTTTCATGGTCTTCGGGTTTACTAGTCAAAGCAGTTCTCTTCCCCTTAACGTTGTAGCAGATGCTATAATGTTGCAGTGTAATAGTGTTTACATGAAAACAGGCGCCGTTTGTAGTGCCTAGATAACACAGAATCTCTAATTCTGACAGCGTTGTTTCATGAGGGACCAGAGTTGACCACATTCTTGCCTGAAGCTAGTGCCAAGCAAAACCACTGTTCCTAGTAACTACAAAAAGAAATATTTGAATTATTCAACAACTAGCTATTTCTTTATTCTGTATACACAAGTGCCAGCTCAGACTGTTTTAAATCATGTGTTATGGGCAAGGTTTTGCCCATTTCGTGTGCAAGGCTCCTGCACATTTTAAAAGATCCTGCAGAGTCGCGGGATGACCTTTAATTCGCGCCACGACACAGATCGATCTCCTGTGATAATGCCACCGTACCGTACTGCAGGGTGCCGTCAATGAAGGGAGTTCCATTCGGCCTTCCCCTCCACCGGCGTTGAGGGTCGTGCATCCATAACTCTGCACCCAGCCTTCATCCCTCATGGGCGGGGGGAGATATACCTCGTTTTTGCCTGGAAGGGGTGGAGGCACCTGTCCCAGGCGCACCGTCAAGACGAAACCCCTATTAGACTCCCTGGACGCGCTGGATGGCGCCCGCCACACTCGCACTATCACGCTGTTTCATTAGGATACGATGGACCGGTCTGTCCACAGGGTTCTCATATCTGTCTTTAGATTAGAGATGCTAATTGACCACGGTCGCCGGATATGCCCGGCGGTGCTGGTAATCACTCCATCAAGCCTCGTTTAGGCCTCCCTCCCACTCCGTGGTCTAATCCGCCATATTGGATTTCGGCACTACATTAGTGGATCTGATGGCTGACCTCATGCCGCTAATGGTCAATGGGAAAGAACTGGCTCTCTGTGAGGGTGTGATCCAGGTCGGTGTGATGTAAAACCTGAACAATAAATCTCCACAAGGTTTTTTAGCAAGTCCTGTCGTTATAGAAATGTGATCTCCTGATAAGCGGTTCGGTTTAGGGTAAAACTTACAATTGGTTACAGTGTTAGTATTGGGGTTCTTTTTTAAGTTTAGCCATAACTGGCTAGAGTTAGGAGTTAGAGGTAGGATATATTTAGACATAACTGGCTAGGGTTTGGAGTTAGAGGTAGGATATATTTAGACATAACTGGCTAGGGTTAGGAGTTAGAGGTAGGATATGTTTAGATATAATTGTCTAGGGTTAGGAGTTAGGGGTGGGATATGTTTAGATATAATTGGCTAGGGTTAGCAGTTAGGGGTAGGATATGTTTAGACATAATTAGCTAGGGTTAGCAGTTAGGGGTAGGATATGTTTAGACCTAACTGGCTAAGGTTAGGAGTTAGGGGTAGGATATGTTTGGACATAATTAGCTAGTGTTAGGAGTTAGGGGTAGGATATGTTTAGACATAACTGGCTAGGGTTAGGAGTTAGGGGTAGGATATGTTTAGACATAATTAGCTAGTGTTAGGAGTTAGGGGTAGGATATGTTTAGACATAATTAGCTAGTGTTAGGAGTTA
>JACXGK010014627.1:0-11358 GCA_016801125.1 Novumbra hubbsi
GTGAGTTAGGACCCCGGACACACTGTATGAAGGTGTGAGTTAGGACCCCAGACACACTTTATGAAGGTGTGAGTTAGGATCCCAGACACACTGAGGGCAGCCCCTGCTAATTCTCTTCCTGACCTTGGCAGCCTCCATAATGCAAGGCAACCCCCACTTTGCCGGGCTGCTGCCTCCCTTACTGGCTTGGTATCACCTGCTGCCATTGGGGAAGCAGAGGCACAGAGAGACACAGGGAGGGAACGAGATGTGAAATAGAGGGGTATAGAGTGGGGTTTAACAGGGGAAGCTGGGATACGGAGAATTACAGGTATTTCCCCATGAACTCACTGACGGGGAAATTATAATTAATAGTGTTTATGTACAGCTTGATGTCAAATGGAATGCTAATCCTATATCTAAATATGTTCACCATTGCCATCTCTACTCCTCTATTTGCATGATCGTTTAACATGTTCAATGCCGGGTGCAGTGTCGTTGACCAAGTACACCCCATCAATTCAAAGCACCTGCATTTTTTATACTTGATCTACACACATTAAAAATGCATAATTACTGGTTTAGCCAGTTGAATTTTGAATTCCATATTCCATGTCTAAACTTGTGTTTATGGCTATTTATTGCATTTTATTCAGCCTTATTGTTTAGCTTTGTGTAACCGGAAGCCTCACATTTTGCAACATTAATAAATATTTAACAACCACACAAATGTAGGTAGTTAAAATGCAACACTATGATTTTGAATCTCCGCTAGATGAATGAATAGTAGAATCAGAAAATTCCCTTTCAAAATCATCATATTGACAACCTTTAAAGGGTCAATGTTGCATCGGTTTTAGCCAAAGGTAGGCTAAAACCAATGTTATTTTTAATAGATGCACGTAGGTAGTTAGATGAATATCGTTAGAGGCTCTTAGTTACTCTACATAACTGAAATACTGTGGCGACAAGGACAGATCTTTGGCTTAATTGCATGTAACTTATTCATCTTTAGATATGTAATAATATGAGCATATGTGATTTATTTTTGCTGGTATTACGGTTTCAAATTGCACTTCCGGTTTCCACGGGAGGACCAGGTAGCCCGGTAATTTCTTCCAAATTCCTGAAGCACAATTGGTATATTTCGAGAAACAAATGAAACCCTAGTACATTAGTGTAGCGACAGAGGAGAAAAGGAAAGAGAGAGAGAGACAAGAAAATAGTGAGTGACACTGAGAAAGACAGAGAGAGGGGTGGACAGGAAAGAAGAAGAGGAAACAACAGAGAGACAGACTGGCAGAAAAAAAGAGTGATCGAGAGAGGGGGAGGTACGGTACAGCCGGAGTTTCAATGAAACCATGTTGAAGAGGTCTCTGTGGATCGTGCTCCATTGTGTGTTGGGTGTAGTGGGTTTGTAGGGCACTTCAGCCCCAGGACGGTTGACGCAGAAAACACAGGCCGCTTCACAAACCTCACTCTATTTCCTACGTAGTTTACTACAAGGGCAGGGCACACAGGGCCCCATATAGGGAATAGGTGCCCTTGGGGACACACATACCGGGTGCTACCTTGGTCCTCCCTAAGGTCAAGTGTTGTAATGGGTCTGGATGATACAGCTCTTCTGTCTGCAACGTGTCAGCTTAGACTAGGACGCCATATTCTTTCAGACTACTCTAATAGTGCTGTGTCATTCTGATTGCACTGACGCGCTGTATTAGTTTCCTGCTCCGTGGACTTTGAGGGCTGATTTTAAAGGAGATGCACTCAGAGGAATCGTGTCTTTAAAGACATGTCGGTGGTCGGTTGTTTTGGGCTTGGACTTGGTACGGTCCTTCCCCCCTGCCTTAGCTCCTTGCGGTTGTTGTGACCCAAGGTGGCCTGCAGAGTCTTCTAGTGTTTCAGTTGTGTAGCATCCATGCTCCTTGGCTAACCCCTACTCTGCTTTGCTGGGCAGAAAAACAATGCTTCTCAGGAATGGCTAAAACGCCTTTGCAGACCTGGGTTCAAAAATCAGGAATCCAGCCAAACTCTTAATCTGGGCTTCACTGAATTTTAATGGAACCAATATGGTATTCTCAGAAGTTATAGCCCCTCCCAGATGGGCAGGCTGGAGGAAACGCTGAGCATATGAGACAGATTTTGAAGAGTGTGTAAACCCAGGAAAGGATCAGGAACTCATTGAAGGGCAGCAACGTGGGAAAACTCCCAAGACTGTGTCCCACTGCATCTTCACTATTTATTACCAGTGTCTAGATGGCTCTGAGTTAGTCAACTGGGAATGGAACGTCTTTAACTGGTTTCAGAAGTTAGATATTATTCTATTAGTGAAGAAGGGGAGTAGGCTACTCTAAGATACATTTTGCACTGGGGGCTGGAGGAAATGAGTTATGTTTCGTTGAACATTTAGCCGACAGGAAGCGTACAGTTTCCTCACACCACCAACGACATTGTGGGTTTGCACTTCAAAGCCAGGTGTAGTGTTCAATGGATCGTTGGCTGTAATTTCTATATGCACACATGTGCATATGCAAGCACACAAGCGAAGCTATTTTTAAACTCAGTCCGGAAATACAATACGTATTGCTTTTGGGTGAGATGTCGATAGGAAAACACATTCAGCCAGAGAGGAACGTTATGTTACAGATATTTGTGTTTGAGCAGTAAATTAAGATGCTGAAAGGCAGAGAGCCACCCACTACAACTATTACTAGATTACAGAGACGTAATCGGAAGTAGTGTTGCAGAAAGCTGTGCATCATTGCAATAGGGGTAGAGTGTGCAAAAAGAAAAGGGCACCAGACCAGCACACAACAATTGGTGTAGCACAGTTTCATTCCAGCTCGATTCTGTCAAGTGTGTGGAATTCGCAGGGCAGAGATTGCAATGCTGATTTAAAGCCACACAAGAGGAGCAGCGACTTGGCTATTGTGTTTTGTTTCTGCTTTGTGACCAGAGGCTGGGAGGAGCTATGGTAATAGCAGCCAGCTGTGGATCTCCCATTGCTCCTTTCCTCTTCATCCGGAGAATACACAGTATGTTAGGTGTTGGCCAAAGCAAACCTGGCCTATCTGCACCATGTTATGCCTGTGGCAGCCTTTCGCCACCTAACACTTACCACTTTGTGGGCTCAACATCTCCTAGCCTTCGTCTTTCTACCTGATAACAGCACCTGCACAGGGGTAGGTCTGTAGGTCGGATTAAAGGGTTAGGTCCAAGGGTTTGTTCTCCATCATTTGGCACTGTGTGGGGTATGAAATGTCTTTTGATGCTGACATTTGGCACACATGCTAAGGGATATCCATCTCAAAACACACAATACGATGCATCTTGTTGTAGAGAACCAGAATTTACATATTTATATTAGATTGGCCCTTGTGAAAAATTTGTGGGGGATGACTGGTTTATTGTATCCTTGTTTTCTACCTTGCAACTAAAATATTAATGTTTGGTCTAAATGTCTGAATCCAAAATAATTAAAGTAATGAATTAAGGTCATGGATATTGTCTTCAAACAACTTCATAGTTAGGTCATTTTTTTTTTAAACATTTGGACCACTGGTCAATACCCTTCTAAGCAAGCTGGCAAGCCTTGTAAGAGGGACTAAGGTGAGTGTTGGGAGTAGTAATCCTCCAGGTGCCTTGATGTAGGTTAGATTGAATTCTTATGAATGTGTAAGGTGATCATTGTTTTTTTTCTCATAGGGACTAAAAATGCGATTTAGGCTTGGTCGCTAGCCCACATGTATGCTCTATTGCAGTAGTTCTCAGCTGGTGGTATATAATCCACATTTTCCATAGGTCACAGGATGTTCTCACGTTACGGTATCGTTGTCTAAAAAAGCTTAAACAACATATTTCACATGGAACGTTTTTGGATTTTGGAGAAAATCGTTTCTTTTATTTACATATTTTCAATATAACTATGTGTATTAGCAATGCTATTAAGCAAATTTTGAGATCTCAAACGAGTGAGCGCATATTCTGTCAATTATTAAAACTGAGGAATTGTTGCCTCATATATAATTGCTTCTCACTCTTAATACACAATGGATTTCCTGTTTTAGGTGAATCAGTTGAAAAGCAGGATTTCTTGTCTTTGACTCCCTGCATTTCCTTCTAGATGTGGAGCTGAAGGAGGAGGATGGAGGCGATGCGATCAAAAGTGAGGTAAGTCTTCCACTGTGTTCATTCTGCTGTGTGAATTCATCAATCAAGTCAGCGGTTCAACCTTTTTCTGTCGGCCAACTCCCCACACTTCTCCTGCGCATGGTTTATCATTGGTGGAAAGAAACTCCTTCCAGCCAATGGTAACAGTAAACCTTGGTTTACACAGGAGGTTACATGTCTGTGTCCCTTTTGGTTGGCCCATGTGTCGGGTGACTGAATACCATGAACCCTTGGACTTGTGAAAGAAGTGGTACCTAACGAAGGATAGATCTGAAATATCAAATACACTTGGTGTCCAGTTTGACATGGAAGGACTTCAGGCTTATTCTTCCATCAGCAGGCTTGTCAGGCCAGTCTGTGATTGGTTGAGACGGTACCGGGTTGCCAGGGCTCTAGGATTGACAGATAGCCCTCTGTGCTGTTTGACCAATTACACGTAGTCTGCATTGAGCTGCAGTTTAGTGAGTCATCATCTCTTTCCGGAGCAGGCATCACACGGCCCCCCCTCAAGCCCCACTACCCAAAAGAGCAAATATCGCTTCCCAAATTAGCCTGCGACAAGCACCAGCCAGCGATGAACGCATCCGTTGCTTTGCTTGTGTCGTCCTTCTCCCTCAACAATCAATCTCAGGCGTTAGCGAAACAACAATAGCAGTGCGTTAGGGCAATTCCTTCAATGTTTGGTGTTCTTCTTTGTATCCCTTCAAACAGGGAGTCCGAGGCCCTGGGACTGGCAGGCTGCGTGGCTCCGTCAGTCTGCGCCAGAGGCCGATGCCCAGGGTCACCTTCCAGGCCGGCGACCCTTATTACATTAGCAAGAGGACCAGGGAGGAGTGGCTGGCCAAGTGGAAGATGGAGGTGAGTACTCTACCACCACCGGCTAGTTGGCCACTGGCTCTCAGGAGCCAGATTTGGGTCTGAGGGGTTTCTGTCTGGGCTTAAGGGCTCCCCTCCCTATATTTGAATAATTAGGTCTGTCCCTGATCTGTTCCCAGCCATCCAGTGATTCAAACTTACACTAAGAAGGTCGACATGTCGGTAGACAGGGGTGTTTCACAGCCAAGTGGACCGGGATTTGTTGGGTTCTTTCACCACCAAGTGTATTTGATGGGTCATTTGATATTTTCATCGAGGTACCATTTCTTTCATTTTGGTTTGTAGGGGGTTGGAATCTCCTCTTGAGTCAGTTTCCTTCCTTTCTTTGTGTCTTTGTAGGGCTTACTTCAGAGCACTATTGTTGTTGAGTGATAAATTACCACAGATTTTTGTTGTTCACTCTACTTCTTTGTCTCTTTGGAGTAGTTCCCACTACTCAGACCAAAGTCACGTTTTAGTCATTGACTTACACCAGTCAGACTGATCCAGCGTCCACCCGAAACCTGACTGCAGTTCAACTTATTTGCTTTTTAATACACTTGAAAATCTTACTCTCCTGTTAAATAAGGAGAGCAGTAATTACTTAGACTAATAAGCAATTCCGCCTGCTGTGGAAGCCATTATAGTTTCTGTTGCCTGCCAATTGTACACCCATACACGTTTCTTCATTGGTAGCTCATCAAAACATTTCTCCTAAATCAAACATCTGCCAACTCCTACTAAGTCATTGTGACGTAATGTGTACACTACTTCTTTTTTAAATGGTGTGATATCAGTTTAGATAATGAATCGTTTTCCCCCAAAACAAAGTCATAAATCATGGTAAATGCTTACCTCTCTTTTCTTTCTCTCCCTCCCTTTGTCTCTCTCACTCCCTATGTTCCTGCCTCTCTCCACTTCTTCCTTCCTTGTCCCCCCCCTCTCCCTCATTAACATCTACTAGCACTACTCCTGATAGTAAGGTCAGAATGTCCACGTCTAGTGAGGCTTGGACTGTTACATAATAAGTGGCTGTGTCCATGGCAACGTGATGGGGCCAACCTCTCCGTCCCTCCTTTCCAGACCTCCGCCCTGCCATTGGAGCAGGCTTGGTGAGAACCCATAAAAGTGTCTGGTAGGGTGGAAATATTGCCAAATTAGCAGTCGTAAAGCACCAGAGAAGCAGGCACCAGAGGCTAAGCTGCTCACTTTTTACAAATAGTATATTTGCAGATGCGGATTTGCTACTAGAGATAAAAAAAAAAGAAAAATACTTAAAATGACGCAAGAGGACCTTGCACATAAATAAACATGTGCAACACGATGTAGTGTTTTGTTATTGAGGACGTTTTATTTGCTTTGTTTGCGGCCTAATTTGCCTAAGGATGATTGCATAACGGTGGCTTTGTAGCCCTAGGCTTTGGACTGAACAGAGAAGGTAAATACGCTGGCTGGTTAGACTGTGTTGTTCTGCCGGGGCCAGGGCATCAGGTTCACCGTGTCGCTAGAGCTGACGAAGGAGGAGGAGGAGGAGGAGAGGAGACTTCTGAACTGAAAGGGTTATCTTAAAGGGGAAGAATCCCTTTCTGCTGACTTCTTCCGCTTCCTCCGCGAGAGAGAAAGATCACTGTTTTTATGTGCCTTGTCTCACAGTGGACATTTCTTTGCTTGCTCTCCGCCCCTTCCATTCCTCCCCCAACCCCTCCCCCGGCTCCGGCTATGGAAACGTGCTATGGATATATGGGTGAAGATGAGGTTTGCAGCAAATATCCAGCTCTGCTTGCAAGACAGCCTTCTTGGCAATCTGCCAACATTTTGCAAGTCCTCTCTAGCCAACCAGAATTCCTGTCGGCAGTCACCTGACCCTGAATTCCCAGACAAAGAAATGTTCATGCTTCTTTCTCTTTTTTGGGGGGGAACGTTCTCCTCTATCCGAGGAGTGGGGGGTAAAAAACTGTAGCCCCACTTTGGATTAAAAGGGTCTTGCGTTGGCGTGTATGGGTATGTGCATTGCATTATTTGTTTGCTAACACAGCGGAGGATAGCATGCTTGAGAGATTAGCCCTCGTACGGCGAGGGGAATATGCTGACTTCAGGTATTTCCACCAGTGTGGCCACAGACCATCTGCACTCTCGGTGCAGCTTAAAGGGAAACCATCTCTTTAAAAAAGGAAAAGTGAGAGCAGTGCTGAGAGTGCTCTTGCCTGAAAACAAAGTTTTTGGAGACGTGAAGAAGTCGATCCCAAGGGATGATTGAGCAGAGAGTGTTTCCTGTTTTACAGTGTTGGCAACATCTACGAGTTCTTATTGTACATATTAGACGAATGGTGTTAGTGAAAACTTTTTATTTCGCTTTTTATTTTTATTTTCATATTTAGATACATGCTTGCACCATCAATACATCCTGTTTTCTGTCCATAACCATCTGCTACAGATTTGCGTAGTTTTCCATGTTCATGTATAATCTTGATAGATAGTTTGCTGCTGGAAAGTTCCGTTGTACAGATTGAGTGACTGAACTGGTTGAACTTAGAGACAGCTCATTACTAGGCCTCCGTGTTGTTAGTGGTCACGTTGCCTCTCAACATTTCTTAACGCCTTTGTCGTGAACGTAGTCAGTATGCCGCTTTATTTGTATGTGAATGTTAATTCTTCTACGTGTGTCGCGTTGTTTAATACTTTAAAAAAGCTTTTCAAGTCATTTGGAAAGTCATTCAGGGACCTCCTCGGGAGCCTGATTTAACAATGCCACTTGTGGATTCATGGCCAACTATGTTGAGGTATTCATGATTGGCCCTGTGATATTCCATGTTTTCTCCAAAGAGGACCAGACACAATGGGGACCAGATGGCGTCTCTCTGTGTGACCCCCTGTGTGTGTCTGTCGTGACGGCGGAGATTAGGGCTAATGTATGCCGTAGCCACATTGCGTTTGGGCTGGTGATGCTGGTAACACTACTAAAACCTCACATAGCTTTATGTGTCTCCATTGATTTCTCCCTGTGGGGAACAGGATTATTGTGATAGTTGGGAACAGGACAGACCACCTCTAGTCAACACCCACGTTTTTGTTTAACCCCAAACTTATTTAGCTGTTTCAAGAGCTTTGGGATTATTTTCTGGAATGAAAGGCGCTATAGAAGTGAAATAAATGATTATTAAACCCGCACACCTTTTTGTTGGTGGTTGGGGTTGATGATTAGTTGACTAATTAAATCAGGTGTGTCTGTGTATGATTAAACCGTTTTACAGTTAGGAATTAAACATGTTCTTACATGAACACATTTTACAGACACCAGACATATGCAAACATACACTTCACACTCTGCACATATGTCCCCGCTGCTTCTGTTAATAATCTACCCACTAGACTTACACAGCCCTGCCTATGTATACGTTAACCTACATTACTTATTACACGGGCACATTGATTTGGTGCTGTTGCTTCCTGGAAACAGCATGTTAGTCCTGTAACCTTGTTTCTTATTTCTTTCCTTGTGTTTCTATGTCTGTCTTAAAATGTTCAGTAACTTTTACATGCATTTCTGCAGATTTGAAGTACAGAGAGTAGGAATTTCAACGATTGTCTATACCTGGCAAATAGAGTGAAATGTACTTTCCTTTTCTAACGAACAGTGGAAACATCGAAGGCTGTCTGCTGCCACTCACAGTATCATTCCTCTTGAAAATGGCTTGATATGTCAGTCCATTTATCTTTCCTTATGACCCATCATTATTTCATCTGGTGACACAGGACATGACTATGTTTTTATACTGTGCAGTAAAACCGATAGAATAAGAATGATTTGGTCTGTGATACCAGATATGAATCAAAATGTATACCTGTATAATAACTGTGCAAATACAGCAGTCATACCGTAGACCTTTGCATTAGTAGCCCATGATACACCACACATGATACATTACCCCAAATGGGTTAAGAGGCGTAGCTCATATTCTGTCTGAACCAGGCCAGTGGTGTCTCAGATGTCGTTTGTGGCTTAAACGTGACCAGAAGCATGGAGACCAATCCAGTCTTCTTGTGGGCGACAATTAGCAAAAGTTCTTATTACCTCTGTACACCATCTGCCTGTATTTACCCTCAGGTGTACCGAACTACAGACACTGTACACTTTCCCCTTCTGTTGTGTACTTCCCTACAGGTCAGGAAGTCAGTCACAGGAACAGAGGGCTTTTACATTGCTATAGGATACTTTAGGATTTGGGGAATTAATCCCTTTCCCCTACTTAACCAGACACAAAATCTCGTGAATCATATTCAAATGCTCCTGTAAGCCGTTTGGAGGACGTTAAAGGTAGTCTATAGTTAGCTTAGCGTGCACTTACATGAAGTCACCAGCTACGACTAGCCAGCTTCTTTCAAAAACTGGGAAATAGACCTGACTATTTCAAATTTAGGTTGGTGGCTATTTATAGACAAACAAAGCTGTACATAGTAGTCAATATTTGAATACTTTGTACAGAACATAGCAACTGGCCCAATTCATAGTGTTTCCATGCATGGTGTAATTTCTGGTGATTATCTCTGGCTGGAAGTGCTGCTGGCTGGTATGTCTGGAGTGGTCAAGGGCAGGCAGCATGTGTAAACCATAAAGACTGCATTGTCTCTCCCTCTCTAAACTACCTCCTTTGCTTTTTCTTTCCCCCCCCTCCTGTGGATCTAAAGAGCCTGTCTTGCAGGCTGCCGTCCTGGTTTAGCTGCACTCACATGAGGCCCTCGAAAGGGGGGCATTTACAACTGGCAAAAAGGCCAGAGACAAATATCTGGTTCTTGTAGCCACTGTACTCTACTCCTCCCTAACGAGCATTTTCTAGAGTCAGTTTTCCATTGATTATGAAGATCAGTAACCCAATAGATTAGCTGAACCCGGAGAGAACAGTTCTCCAAACTTACCAAAATGGCCACTATTGTACAGCGAAAGTAACAGTACTTACAGCTACAAGACTTCCCTCATTTTAAGTCTAAAATCTACACTTAATGTTCCCATGCAGTCGTTGTAATTGATTGCTTAAATCAATATCTAATAAGTATTTGTGTATTTGGTATGTATTTATTGAGAAAAAATTGCCTCTTTTGTCTGTTAAAACTCTGTATCATTGCATGGGTATTAGAAAATACACGTCATGGTATGTTTAATGCTAAGCTGTATTGGTTAACTCAACGTTGTGACTTCAGAGAAGAGTTCCATTCCACCTGAACTGCCTGAATTTCCATGCATTCTTTTTGAACTAGCTCTTTTCTTCTTTTTTAAACAAGCTCTTAAGTAAAAACTTAATTTTTCCCACACGGGGCCTTTAACTTAATTACTTAATGTGTTCCTTGCAAACAAAGGAGTCGTTAGGACCACCTCCGACATGAGGTTATGTCATGGTACCAAAAACGTCCTTAGGTAGTCTTCGCTTGCTGTATTGTAGTCCCAAAAGATGGGCTGTCGCACTAACAAGTCTGAACCCATCGAACTCTGTTACGTTTTATTTTTTTATGTTTCCAGTATGTGATTTGGAGTTTCCTTTGTTGGTGAATATGTACACAGAACACAATCAACACTTGCACTTAACAGATTTGGCTTTTTTTGGCATCAACACTCTAAGTGCTTCCTCAGTTCAGACGGCGCTATAAAACAGTAAAACAATTACCGTAAGAAGATCATACAGAGTAGGGGTGGATTCATTTGTCGATTTAAAAACATTGGCCTCAGTTCACTGCACAGGATAAGACCCTGAGGTGTTTAAATGCTCCTTGATAATCATATGTGAATATACTGTCTGCGGGTTGCCTAACAAACGGACTTTCAGGTGTTTGTGTGGAAAAGGAAATAGAAAACCTCTGACAGAACATACTGCTTCTGGACAACAACAAAGTGACAGTCCATCTCATCTCTTTACCTGATTGGTTGAACAGTGCACAAGAGAATCTCCCGTTAGATTAGGTCCCCTCCTTAAGAACACCAGTAAGTGGCACATATGGTTCATGAAGTTTCTTTTACGTGGCTTTGTTAGGTTAACTAACTTTGTTAGTTTTGTCCAATGACTTGCGTGAACACAGGGTTTTGTTCAGGACCTTACACATTGTTGTAACACGAAACCAAATGCAATTGATCAAAAATATGACAAATATTCAAACTCTAATAAGAAAAAAAAATGCTTGGAACTAAAATGTCCAATATAAACGGAGTGTCACACGTGGTGGAGGAGGGATGTGAACTATGCCATGGGCCACTACATCGGCCCTCACAGCAGATTCATATTTATAAACTAGAGCGTAGCTTCTTTGATTGAGCAGCACATGTTTCTGCCCCCCCCCCCCCCCCCCCCCCCCCCCCCCCCCCCCCCC
>JACXGK010014628.1:0-11359 GCA_016801125.1 Novumbra hubbsi
CCCGCGGTCAGCGCAGACAGGGACAGATACTGAGACTGTCTGGATCTCCAATCAGATACCAGCCACTCTTCCCATGGAGACCCCACTAGCCCGCCCCCAAAAATTATTTGGGGGGGCCCCTGGGAAGTGGCTGAGCTGGGTGCCGAGGAAACCCATGGATCCTGGGTTAAAGGTGGACTTCTCCACCCCCTGCTGACACTCCAGCCTGGATCATCATATGGGAGATCCCAGTCCTCATATTCCGCCCCTGAATCGTCAGAGGAGAGAGAGTCGGATCCCCAGTCCCCCAACCAGGTTTACTGCTCTCTCCCCCAACGCTGCCCGTCGAATGCCGCTGGTTCCTTATGGTGGTTTATTCTGTCACAGTTTTGTAGTGTGGCGGAACCATACGCGGACATTTTGTAAATAAAGTAAAGGTGATTTAATTCAATTAAACAAACAGATAAACTGACAAGTACTGTAAACGGTAAATGAAAGGTTTAAACAAACATAAACAAAATACAAATAACATGTAGCGTATCTACTTGAATTGAATTAAATGAAAGACAAACCGTGAGCTGTTGAGACATGCACAAACAATAAACCACACCGGGTGTGGCTGGAAAACGAACCTAAGTAGGCTCCCCAATCAGAGTCAACTGAATGCAGCTGCTCTGACTGGGGAGCCCACAATGGCATGAAGAGGGCTAGAGGCCTCACAAATAGTCTTGCCCTGAAATGGCCAGGGGCTCGCAGCCAGGGCATGACACATCTTCGTGAAATCCACTCTGAAAGAGATTACAACAAACATATCTTTTAAAACAGGGAAAATATTTGCATTTGTACTACCAGACAGTATGACAACCACCCGGGTAAGCTAGCAAGCTAGATTTCTTCCTATAAAAAGGTACAAGAAAAAGTATTTTTACTTATTGGTGTCTCTATTTTGAGTATGTAAAATAACAACAAAAACAACAACTAATAAAAACAAAACAGTACTACAAAAAAACAATGACTTTGACAGCATCAGTCACTGTCATGAAGACATGCTAGTTTGTGAATGATAAGCTAATAATACACATAGTACAGCCTCTATGCTTGATTCAAACTGTTGAAGGATAACCTGTAATTTTTTATTTGTTGTTTAAATGACTAACATTAACGTTACAGATTTTTTTCAATGAAGTCTGGTAACTGAATTATATAACTAATTACTAAACTAAACAAATTAAACTAATAATTAAATAAGTAAATTAATTTACCAATTACTGCATATACAATTAAGCATTAGACATTAGATCATAAGTGGACAACCAGTGGGGCGGTAGGCTGTGTTTGTCAACATAAATGTAACCATTAACTAGCCGATTTAAATCTCAGTAGGTGTCACGTCTCCACCAGTAAACGTGCCTCTTCCTGACGCTAGGGGTCTCCAGTGGTCCTCCTCACCTGCCTTCTAGAGCCATTGTGCTACTTCCATACATCCCAGGGCGCTTGAACGCACCCTGGCTATCATCACACACACCTGTCCTCAATTCCCTTAATTTGTTTGTACAAGGGTATATAACCTTCCATTTGTGTATAATTGCACCAATTGTATACTTCTCTCAAAGCTGCTTGCCGATGGTCTTGTAGCCCATTCCAGCCATGTGTCTACAATCTTTTCCCTGACATTGGACAGCTCTTTGGTCTTAGGCATGGTATAGAGTTTGGAATTTGATTGATTGCTTCTGTGGACAGGTTCCTTTTATACAGGTAACAAACTGATATTAGGAGCACTCTCTTAAGAGTAAGATCCTAATCTCAGCTCATTACCTGTATAAAAGACACCTGAGAGCCAGTGTCTAACTTATTTGAAATGTGTTTTTGTTGTTATTCTGTCTCTCACTTTTCAAATAAACCTAACATTAAAATGATGGACAAACGCACAAAATCAGCAGGGGATAAAAGAAATGTCCCCACTGTAGCTCCACTGAGTTGTTTGCAGAAAAGGAAATGTATTGTTCAATACAAAGCTATTAAAATAACAGAGAAATCTGCTTAGGCTGCCATAAAGGCGCAATGTCACCCAGATTATGCATGAAACAATGATGGGTTGGACGTCGAGGCTAATTCCCTTTTAACAACTTGACCGTCGTTCATGTAAAAGCACAAAATATTATGTGAATTATAATTTTTGTTTGGAACTACTGTGGCCAAGGGCGTTGGAACAACTCTGATCTTTGCAAACCTCAGCCTGGCTCTTTGCTTCTAAAAAAAAATTCAGCTTTGTACAACTTCAGCCCTGACCCTAGGAGCCGTAAAGTGCATGACCATCCTCGTTGTGTACTTCACCCCAGGTCACTTGATCCTGTCATCCTGCAGTTGTTGTTGTGGAGTACAGAACTAATAGTTGTCCTGTGGACAGATTCTCACACCTCAGCTGCTTCTTTGCAGCTCCTCCAGAGTTACCATGGGTCTTTCGGTTGCTTCTTTGATTAATGTTCTCCTTGTCAGTTTGGGTGGACGGCCTTGTCTTAGTAGGTTTGGGGCTGTGCCATATTCTTTCCATTTTCTGTTGATGGATTTTATGGTGCTCTGTGAGATGTTCAAAGCTTGGTATATTGTTTTATAACCTACCCCTGCTTTTCACTTCACCACAACTTTATCCCCCTGACCTGTTTGGTGCGCTCCTTGGTCTTCATGCTGCTGTTTGTTCATTATTGCTCTCTAACAAACTTGTGTATTTGTACTGAGATTAAATTGTAGACAGATGGACCCTATTTACAAATTACGTGACTTGTGAAGGCAATTGGTCGCACTAGATCTATGCTAGGGGTTTCACAGTTAAGGGGATAAATACGTATGCTCTCAACATTTTTCTTTTTTTTTTTTTACATAAATTTAAAATACTTGCAATATTTCCCCCCATTTTCAATTGATGGACAATTTTGTGTTGGTCCATTACATAAAATTGCTATGAAATAAAATTTTAATCAATGGTTATACCATGACAAAATGTAGTCACAAAATGATGTCCGAGGGAGGTGAATGCTTATGCATGATACTGTATTCTGCTCGAAATAAATCTGTTCATATTCAGGAATGTTGCTGCTAAATATTGAAACATGGCCTCAGTTTGATCTAGCTTGTATTCGGTTTGTTCCAGCGCTTGGATTTGGTTTGTTGAAATTAATATCCTGTTAGGTCCAGGCTGGGGGTCCCTGGCCGTCTATGCGTGCTCGGGGCTCCCATTCAGGACCTGCCTGTAGAGGTGCCTCTAGGAGCCTCTGCAATTACTGTTTGGTGCTCCCCATTTGGGGACAGCTGATGCCAGTTGATAGCAGCAGATGTTGCTCCAATGCCATGTACACTAATGCATCCCTATCCAATAATTATGGAGGCTGGCTTTGAACTGTGTGCTGATAACAATATGGGTGTATTGTTATGGATGAATATCTGACTTGATGTATTAATTGATCATACACTGTATAAGTCAAATTCAGTGTTGCATAGAATAAGACACTTTGTAGAGCAAGAGGAATGTTGGGGGTTTTAAAGCTAGATAAGAGGATCTGGTCTTTGTTAGTTGATGACACCTATTGAGTCCTGTGACCCTTCTGGCCATCTGTTCATGCTATCACTGTATTCTTCCTAGATCAATTGGTAGCGGTGATACTTTCCCTCCCAAGGCTTGGTTTGTGCTTTGACATCCGTTGTCAACTGTGGGACCTAATATATACTGGTTTGAGCCTTTCCAAATCATGTCCAGTAAACTGAATTTACCACTGGTGGACTCCAGTGAAGTTATAGAAACATCTCAAATAGTTAATAAGACGCTGTTATTTGTAGTATGATACAATTTGGTACACATGACATGACATACCGTGTGCAAGCCTTTTTAAATCAATAACACGTAGGCAAATTACCACACATTGCAAGATTACTCTATTATTACACCTTTATCCTCGTCTAATTTTTATTAAATGGTACTATCCTCACAAGGAGAATATTTGCTGTAGGGACAAATTACCTCAGCATTGATGGATTTTTGGCAAGTTTAAATATGTGGAGAAATCTTTAAAGGAAACATCCATGTAGTAATAAATAGAGGTGTGAATCTTCACTTGCCTCACGATTCGATCCAGGTAACGATTTGAGTATAAGATGATTCTCCATGGATGCATCTTGCACTCCAATTATTTTATTACAAAAACAAATATACTTGTAACTCTCTTTCCGCCTTTATATTAATCAACTGTTTCCAAACAAAAGAACATGTCAATGTTCATGTTAACCTATTTATCAAGTTATTTAGTCATTTTTGTAAACATACATTTATGTAGCAGCTTTATTACAGGAAAATGTATGGTCTAAAAAACGGTCTTGAATACAGACTATAATATAACTTACAAGGCTGCCTTTTATGCAAATCTAATTATTTGTAAAATGAGGAAGTATAACATTGTATTGTTTTTGGAAAATCTAAAATGTGATTATTCACTCACTCACAAGTACCATTTAGTAAAAACCTGCGTTGCTTTCAAGAAAAAAGATTCAGCTGCCAGTCTTCGCAAATACAATGAGCAGTTACCGTTACACATGAGTCTGTGGAGATGAATGTCCAGGAATCGCAGGTGATGACCACTCGACTGTCTTAAAACCAACAATAATCTTTTTTTTATGAATCTGTTCGGAATCGTTCACGTCTCAGGACCGTGATCCATCTAAAAATCAATTATTTTCCCCAGCTCTAGTTATAAATCACCAATCTTCACTTACATTATATGTGACATGTATAGACAAATGTGACCAGTGAGGCAAACAGTATTTTTACAGTATTTTAATTATTGATAGTCCTGAATAAATCGTAAATAATTTGGAATAAAAAGGTGTATATATCATAAACACCCAAACGTACTGTAATTGTTGTAGAGTTTAGCATTGGTTACCTGCCTTTAGCCAAATGTAGTTGCGTTATGTACATCAAACTGTTTGATAAATTGTATTGTATTTGTAAAATTGTATATACAATGAATTCATACCACTTGTGCAAACCTGATAAAAAGAAAATATTTCATTATTTAAATATTCACTATAATTTGAATCAATGAATCAGACCACACAGCTTAAACACAAAAAACTAAATAAATACATAAATATAACCTATCCAGCTGTGTAGTGCATTTGGAACGACATAGATAGTATAAAAATATAAGCCAGTCCATGATAAAACTTTATGATAAAAAGTAAAATAGTAAATAATGTGATGATGAAAAGAGAAGTGATTGGCTGTTCCTTTGTGACTTTTCTTCTCAAAATAGTCCATTTCTGGTGGTGTACTGTACATTGTATGATCTGCGTCTATGCCAGCGTCTCCTGATGGCCGCACAACAGCCACACAGAATGCACTGCAAAACATAAATTAAAAGTGATCATTTACTTGTACTTTTAAATAATATAATTGATTGCCATTGTTTTTGCTAAGATTAATGTATATACTACAAAGTGAATACAAGCCAATACATACTGCTAGCAGGATCCATAGAGGTATAAGAATGATAGCAATGCCACAAGGAATGATAATGGCCAGAGCCCAGCCAGGAAATCCTCCGCCACTTGTGGTACTTAAAAAAGTGGTCAGTAAAAGGGTAGGAAGTGGTGTAGTGCTGGTTGTAGTTGTTGGGGCAGCAGTGGTGGTCAGGAGACCTAACATACAAATACAAAGGCTTTAAATGGGGTAATTCTATTATCATAAACTTCTGATATATTAATGTGTTTTCAATGTTGATAATTAAACAATTTATATTTGTTTCTTAAGCGAGAAAGTATACCTGGTTGTGTAAGACAATTATTACTTGAAGTTTTACATCTCACAGTGATGAAACTAAAACTCTCCTTAAAATTACAACATACCTGAAACTGTTAAAATGTCCAGCAAAAAGGTGCTAGGCAGTTTGTTGTCTGTCTCGTTGTATACATACTTCACATTTGCAATAAGTTGATTGCCAGCCACACTGTAAAGGTAAACATGAGTTGAAGTAATTAACTTTAGCATTTTGTATATTTCGGGTGGTTTGCAGGAACTTCACTGTCTCAACTGAAAAGGCAGGTATAACAATGAATAGTGCATTTAATGGTGATGCTGAAAATTCTGTTTAATTTAACTTGTTAATCATTCACATTTCTTTTTTTAATTGTACATTTGATTTTGTGACATGATGACATTGGGCTAGAATGTTTCTATAGCAAATACTACGGACAAGGCAGGGGGTTGTGGTTCCAGGCTCAGAGTGCACAGTTTATTCTAAAGCAGGGGTCTCAAACCGGTTCCATGGAGGGCCGAGAGTCTGCAGGTTTTAGTTTTTTCCTGTAAATTGGTTCCCAGCTCAGACCTAAACAACCAGGTGAGGGTAGACCTAACCAATCAGTGACATAATTGATCAATCAAGTACAAGGTGAGAGTGAAAACCTGCAGACACTCGGCCCTCCGTGGAACCGGTTTGAGACCCCTGTTCTAAAGGTACAGGCATTAGGAAAACAAATTTAATGGAAAAACAGGCAAGGTAGAGAACTGTGGGTGTTCAGGTTGAGGCAAAGGTACAAGATGATCGGCAAGCTATCACGACAGGAAAAATGGTGAATGGAGCAGATCCCATGCAACAATACAGACAAGGATTAGGCAGAGAATGGTGAGGGAAGACCTGGAATATACTAGGTTGGTAGATTTTAAACCACAGGCTCAGTGTGTATGTCTTAAAAGAATACCTCTAAAAGAGTGGTGAACTGAGAGACAACTAAATAGTGAGAGGTAATGGGAAACAGTTGTATAGTGTTCAGGTGATTGAGATATGGGAGGTAGTAACATTTGGGATAGTATGATTGTGTGTGTGAGTGAAGGTTGTGCAGGATTAGGATGTGATGTCTATCTAGATCAGTGGTTCTCAACCCATTCCTCAGGGAACCCCAGCCATTCCACATCTTAGCTGCAGCCCTGAACTAGCACAGCAGATACACTAATCAAGGTCTTGAGGATTATGTGTGCTAGCTAAAGGGTAGTTCAAATACCCGGACTAGCTGGGGTTCCCTGAGGAATGGGTTGAGAACCACTGGTCTAGACCTTAGTTTATTTCATGCAATGTTTATAAGTAAACGGCCTGGACAAGTGCTCACTTCATTAACACATGCTGAAAAAAGAGAAATATAAAACAACAGATTTGTGAATTATGTAAATAATGTTGACGTTTTTTGATAAGTAAGAGACTTTAGCTAAGGTGTTTTGTGCATCAATTGTTATATATGAAGTTTGACTGTCAGCAAATCTAGTGAAGAGGTGGCACCGGGATGCTGACTTTCTAAGCAGAGTTCTTCCTCTACCCAGAGTTTTTTTGCACACCTTAATCTTTTCCTAATATTGGCCAGTGTGAGATATGTCTTTTTGTTTGTAATTATGCCTATAAGGCCAGCATCCCGGAGTCACAAGTTCACTGTTGAGCCTATTGAATTAAGCTGCGGGTTGAGGACCAGTTAGGCATCTGTCTCTCAAACTAGACACTAAGTCCAATTGTGCACATGGGCCACCCACTCTTTCTTTTCTGGTTAGAGCCAGTTTGTGCTGTATTGTGAAAGGAGTAGTACACAGTGTGAACGAGATTTCAGTTTCTTGGCAATTTCTTGCATGGAATAGCCTTATTTTTCCGAACAATGGAGGCTGTTCCAACCAATTGAGGCTGTTCCAACTTGCGTACATTTTATCACTGCAACTTATGTGACTAGTAGTGTGTGCTAGAGGTGTGAATCTTCTTCTGACTCACAATTCAATTACAATGCAGAGGTTAACCATTTGATTATAAACCGATTTCATTAAAAATACATATTTGAAAATTAATCAGCCTTTATTTTAATCATCTGAAAGAAAACCGCACAAAAAAGGCAACATCAAGTCTTGTTTAAGCTTTGCCAAGAAAAGACAAAGTGCTGTTGTCAGGTGAGATCAAAATTTAATGTTTTCTCCTTAACGCAAACAATACCATGGCTACCGAATACCATGGCTACAGTAAACCACGGCAGCATCATGTTGTGGGGGTGCTTTTCTACAGTAGAGACTGGAGCAATTGTCAGCAATGAAGGGAAAATGGACAGTGCTAAGTAGTAACAGTTTTTTGAGTATGCCAGGAATTTTACAATGGGAAGATGGTTTACATTTCAACATGACAATGATTCAAAGCACAAAGCCAAAGCAACTGTACAGCGGCTGAAGGACAAGAATGTGAATGTCCTTGAGTGGCCTAGTCAGAGCTTCTATCGAGATGTACAGATAATTATACACACACTCGTATGATAAAGCGACCAGACTTGACATGCCTGCGTCCAGATTCCTACACAATCATTTGAGTTTAGTTATAATTGTTGTATGCCCAGACCACAAATCCATTATATGCGGTTCTTGACAGAAAAGACTTGCTATGCTGACTAGACTATGTTATGGTTGTTTATGATAACATATAAACAATAAAAAAAAAAAAAATGTAAATGAAAATTATATCCCAATTAAAGATTACACTTTTATCCTATATATAGTGTACTCACGTGAAGTTGGCTTTGGGAAAGGTAAACAATGTACCGTCTGGTTGACTGACGATATTTTGGAGCTAGATGGAGAGATCACATTAAGGACTATGATTACATGGACAATCATGGAATTTACATTTTACTTCAATTAATTTTTTTTATGATTTAATGTCCAAGATTATTGTACGACTGTAAACATTTTACTTACTAGATTGTCAATTGAAACCTGTATCTGATTGTAGGTCTCATTGGTGTAAGTAATTGTAACACTTTGACTTAATGACTCCACCAAGGATACATTGGTTATTTGGAAACCAAGTTCAATGGCAAATGAAGTATCTGTAATTTCTGTGAGCACAAAAATCAGTCACAATTGTAGCAGACATTTACATGCTATCATTTGAGTAGAACTGAAATGCTGAAAATGTTTAAGAAGATGCATATTTCAGAAGTAGTTTAAGTTGTTCTACTCACTGAAATAAGTTGCATTCTTCAAGATTGCTAAAGGGACAGTCCTGAATTTAATAGATAGTTGCTTTTTGACAATCGTAAGAACAACATCCTCGTTGGGGACAGGTGTGTTGAGATTAAACGTCAGTCTTACAAAAACCTCCACAGAGTCCGATCTGAAAGAAAGTGTAGATATATTCCAAAATTCAATTAACTGCTTTAGTTAACCAGAGATCAAAGGAAAGCAACAGGCAGATATGGGTATTAAACCTCAGATTTCTGGGGTTATACATTTAATTAAACAATGTATGTAATTGTATGTAATACAATGTATGTAATTCACAAAAAAAATTGAGGGTTAAGGCCTGTTCATTTTACCAAAACATTAAGAACTTTTTAGTACCTTTTTGTAAATATGAACAACTAATACCAGAAATAAAATCTGTCTAGACTGGAATCCAATTCGTAATCTACTGTCTTTCCATGTGGCTTGGTTTTCAGAGAATGTATGATTATTCTAGAACGTTTTAAATGATCTGTATTTTACACAATGTTTTATTCATTTGAAAAAAAGCATTCTGTAATTATACAGTGCCTTCAGAAAATATTCAAGCCCCTTCATTTCCTCTGCATTTTGTTCTGATATAGACTTCACTTTAGATCAATTTCCAAGTATGTTTTGCTGTCAAAATACATAGATAAGCAAAACGTTGACAAAGTGATTTTTTTATTTTAAGATTGTTTCGAATATATCAAATTATATTGCAATAAAAAAAGAAAATCTCTGTGTTAGTACTCCGGCCCCTAATTACGTACTATCTAGAAACACTAGATTTACAATTGCAGCTATTTTTCAGCTATTACAGAATCAAGACTGTGTTTGCTCAGGCACTGTGAAATATGAGACCATGTTGTGTAATTCTTTTATATTATGTCCAACCAATTGAATTTGACTTCAATCAGTCCTGATGACATCCCAAGGATTAGTAATAGACACAGGATGCACAGGGTCCAAATACTTTTTTACATGAGATATTTCAGTTATTCACAATTTGAAACATATCTTGTGTGTGTGTGTGAGTTTTATAAAGCCTTATAAAGTTGTACTTTGTATGAAGCTACAACAACTAATATAACATAATCGTGCTCACATATTTTTAGACTGTAGCTAGAAGCTGTAGAATTGGTTGTGAAGGCAGACTCTGTGGTTGTTGTGGGAGCAGTTGTTGTGGATTGCATTTATTGGACTACACTACTTTCATAGGGTATTTATTGACCATTTACTCAGAAACAATTTATGCAAAGAGGGATAGGTCAGAAACTTGAAATGCCTCTCAAGTGCTTCCCTCCTGTGCGCTACCCAAATAAATACATGCTGTAGCGCTGCACCTGTCAAGATCTAATAGGATTCATGATGGTTTGTCTCATCACAGTAATTTCATCATTGACGATGGTTGTCAATAAACTTCAATAGACAATATTATTGTATTCTCCCAATAACCTTACATTGATGAATCCTTTATAAAGCTTGACATAAAGTAATAGGTGGATTGTGAGCCATTGGCGTAAGAGCCTTTTATGTATGTACTGTTTATGGATTATACATGGATAATATGATAAGCATATAGAAGTTCAGGTTAACCTGGATGAGCAGAAATAAATTATATCAAATGATTCTGCGTACTTGTCTGTAGAAATCTCTGTAGAAGTGGCTGTTGTGGCAGCAGCTGTGGTTGTTGGGGCAGTGGTGCTTGTCACCGGACCTTGAATCAAAATTAAAATACTTTGTTATTAAGGTATAATACATGCCCCTCTGAAGGGTATGGGGAATTTTGGCATACAGAGTCAATTAAAAGATTGTTTAACTGTCAAAACGTATTTGGAAATCCTGCATTTCTCATTGCATTATGATTGAGAACTCTAAAAGTTGATATTTTGGTCTCTTTAGGCTGAAGGCTTACTCACGAAACAGATCAATGCACCGTTGCCCAATATCTGGCTGCTTGAGACTGTTAATAATATATGCTGCTTAAAGGCTCAAAGTTTTTTTAAACAAAGCAATTCACACCAATAACATCAAAATCTGCATACCTGGGACTTTTAGAACATCCTCTAAAAAGGCACTAGGTTGGTTGATGTCAGCCTTGTTGTACGCATACACCACGTTTACAATGATTTGAGTGCCGACAACACTATTAGGAAAGAAATGGGTTAGAATGTAAAAGTTGAAGTGTTTATTTTTGTAACCAACACATGGTCATTTAAATACTCCTTCATTTTGTTTATTGTATGCATTTAAAGGTATTTATTACCACTGGTTTATGAACTGGAACCTATGGAATGTGTTCCTTGTATGTTGCTTAGCAATACAGAAAGCATT
>JACXGK010014629.1:0-11396 GCA_016801125.1 Novumbra hubbsi
CCTGTCTCTATGTATACCCTTCTCTCTCACTATCTCTCTCTACACACTCCTCTCTCCCCCTGTCTCTATGTATACCCTTCTCTCTCACTATCTCTCTCTACACACTCCTCCCTCTCCCCCTTTCTCTATGTATACTCTTTTCTCTCACTATATCTCTCCACACACTCCTCTCTCTCCCCCTTTCTCTATGTATACCCTTCTCTCTCACTATCTTTCTCCACACACTCCTCTCTCTCCCCCGTTTCTATGTATACCCTTCTCTCTCACTATCTTTCTCCACACACTCCTCTCTCTCCCCCGTTTCTATGTATACTCTTCTCTCTCACTATCTCTTTCCACACACTTTTCTCTCTCCCCCTGTCTTTATGTATACACTTTTTTCTCACTATCTCTCTTCACACACTCTTTTCTCTCCCCCTTTCTCTATGTATACCCTTTTTTCTCACTATCTCTCTCCACACTCTCTTCTCTGTCTCTCCCCCTGTCCTGTGCCTTTTTCTCTTATGCCGAGGCCTGCTGATAGAATTAGGCAGCTCTTGAACCATGCTGATCACACTTCCTGAAGCAATTACCGGTAACCCGTGTGGGCCAGCCATCCCAGCATGCCCTGGGCTCAGGAGGGGGGTGTTTAAACAGCACTCTAAAGGAAGTAATGCGCCAACCACCCACAGGAGCAGCAAAAACCCAGCATCAGAGGGAGCTTTAGCTGGGGTTGGGGAGGAGATGGTGTGTGGGGCGGGGAGAAGTGAGGGCACGATCTGTTCTCACAGGGTGCAAGCATACAGGAATTATTCACTTGGCATGAATTGTTAGGAAATGTTACATTACAGACAGATGTCCTCCAATATCACGTGGAAACACTGGACTCAAGTTACATGGTCTACAGAGAGACAGGCAACCGGAGATGAAGGGAAAGGGAGGGAGGGCTTTTGAGGTGTAACGAAAACCAGAATTCTGTACGTTAACAGTAATTTAGGTGTTGCTTATGTCTATGCATGTTTCTGGAACTTCGCTGATGTTTGACATTACACTACTGCCATGTCAAGTTGTCACCATGGCTCAACAAGCCATATTTTATAATCCTTTTAGAGCGAATGGCATTATATAACATTATATACATGACGTTATCCAGATACTAATAATTTCACAGTGCAATTAAAAACATGCAATTTAAATATTTGTGTATTGAAAGCAAGAATCCTCAATGTACTTTGTACATTTCATGACTATTTCCCTGCCATGTTGTACTATTACAACTCTTTTTGGCGGGTCCGGCCAGACAAGCACACTCCTCCAAGCGATTTGGTTCCGGCGTGGTTCAGCAAGCAACATGATAAGAAGCAGAACAACTTGGGGGAATGTGTGTCAGCAGAAGCGTCTTAGACCCTCCCCAGCACATTGGGATTGGCTGTGACAACAGAAGGCCATCATTACGAATGGAAGACCGTACAGTCAGAACACCTCAGAGTTGGAACACCTCAGAGTTAGAACACCTCAGAGTTGGAACACTGCACAGTTTGAACATCTCACAGTTAGAACACCTCAGAGTTGGAACACTGAACAGTTTGAACATCTCACAGTCAGAACACCTCAGAGTCAGAACACCTCAGAGTCGGAACACCTCAGAATTAGAACCCCTCAGAGTTAGAACCCCTCAGAGTTAGAACACCTCAGAGTTGGAACACCTCAGAATTAGAACCCCTCAGAGTTAGAACACCTCAGAGTTAGAACACCTCAGAGTTAGAACACCTCAGTGTTGGAACATTGCACAGTTAGAACACCTCATGTCACATCTGAACTCCAGGATATTTTACCGACTACTCATGCAGGTACAGTATTTGGTTCAGACAGGGTTGTGTTTACAGCACAGATTAGGATATTACATTATCTAATTTATTGATTAGAATGCACTTAAACTGTGTGGTTGTGCATGCACATACTGTAAGCCTCTCTGAATAAGAGTGTCTGCTAAATGATTGAAATGTGAATGTAAATTAATCTGATTTGTAAATGTGCCATTAACAAAATAACATCCCTCCAGTCCTGTGTTTTAGCCAGTTTCCTCCAAATAAGTGTATTGCTTAATTCATGATCACACTCACAGGGCAATCCTAAGCATTATCAGGCTGTTTATTTTTGGAGCAGTCTGAATTCAATTTAATAAGCAAGGCATCATGATGGCCACTCAGAGCCCGAAAAATCCCCTGCAGCCTCAGACCAGGAAACAGCGGAATGCGACCCCCAGAGGTCAGCGCTCTAGTCTCCCAGGTTACAGGGGCTCCAGCGCGAGGGCTGGGGAGGGTTAAAGGTCAGCAAAGGCTGGTTGATTCCACTCTGCCCTGGCGCCTGCCGGCACAGCCCTCAATTTGTAAAGAGGCAAAGGGTGACCCCAGAGGACCTCCCCAGGCTCCCATGGCCAAACACATGGCTTAAACACTACCAGTCTCCCCCTGTCCTCCCCCTGTCCTCCCTTGTCTCCCCAAACCCTTCAGCCAGGGTCTACAGCCAACCCCCTCCTGATGCCAAACCAGCCCTAGCAAGAGGAATGATCAGGGTGGGGGGCGAGAGGGGCAGGGTGGGGGGCGAGAGGGGCAGGTATGCCGGCGTCTCCGCCTCATTACTCAGTAGATTTATGTAGGATCGTATGCCCTGTGTGTGGTGGCGCACTCGGCCGCTTAACTCCTTGACCCACACTGTAAATAAGGAAATTAATAAATAGGAAGTTAATGTGTCTGGGGAAAGACGGGATGAGACAGACCCAGCTGTAATAGACCAGGGTGGTGGCAGTGGGGCACTTCTATGAGGACATCATACACCAACTACAGAAAAGACATGCACCTTTTTCAGAATGAAAATCAAAACACTTCAGATTTTTGGTAAAACAACAAAGTTAAAGAAAAATAAAAATATTTGCAACAGCATGATAACATGCGTTTCAAAATTCTGATTCATCATTTGTTGATATGTGAACAATAAATGCATGAACAACACATAATAAACATTTGGGGCCTTAAATTAAATTATAGTTGAAAAAATAAGACGTTTAAATTTAGCAAAAGCTAAATTTAATTTAGCAAAAGCCATATCCTGAGCAACTAAAATAATCCTGGATTTACATGCATGATGTAGCAATTTTCAATGTCAAAAAGCTGATGTGGATAACAATTTGTATTCATATTTTATTTAGCTTAAAAGAAAAGATACCAAACAATATAATATAACAAGGATTGTATGATATTGATATTATTTTGTCTGTATTTTGTCACTCAAATTTGACCACATCAAAATGGCCTAACCAATCAAATCCCCAGACAAGCCAACCATTCCTCCAAGTAAAAAAATCTCAATGGCTTTAGTAAAGAACATATCATATGGTAAGCATCCACCTCCAACAAGACTTGACGTCTCAATTTCTGAATGTGTCAGCAGTCTCTCTTTCCCTGAGAGAGACTCAAGGTACTGACCGTTTCTGATACTAGCTGTAACTGCAACATCAATTACCCATGAGGATAGCACTCTGACAACGTAATTACTGACAGGGGCACTGCTCACAACACAGCACCCATTATGCCTGGCTATAGTACGTCTCCATCAGTCACAGGCTACAGGACAGGGGATGGAAGGAAGAGACGTGATACGGGGAGGAATTGGAGGCACCGTAATCTACCAGGGGCCCCTGTAGTTGTCTTGTCCCAGACCAAGTGGCCCCTCCCCGGGCTGAAGCCGGCCCAGGCTGGGGTCTGATTTGGCCCAGCTGGAGGAAGCGGGCGATCAGAGTTCAGTTGGTGCAGACAGAGCAAAAGTAAACAGCCGTGGTCACTGGGCAGGCCGTTAGCAGGCATCGGACAGATGAGCGGGAGACCGGGAGGACCACACACACTCACACACAACACACACAGCCAGACCACACAGGGGCCGGGGCTCTGAGGCCTCTGCACGCAAGCGCACGCCCCAAAGGCAGAGCTACCCTATGGGCAGAGAGGCAATCTGCAGGTCAGTGTAGAGTGGAAAAGACATTGCATGTACCGGTCTTGGCTTTCACGTTTTTACCTCAGTATGAAGAAAAGGTGGTGGCAGAGGATCTCCTGGTTTTTCCCATAGTAGCAGAGAGAGATGTTATGGTAAACACAAACAAGAAAGGGATCATGAGTGCACCGCTCGGCTGACAGATCTTAAAGTGTTGCTTAGAGAATATGGCTCCACCACGGAGACACTCAGTCTATTCTGAAGAAAAGCCACACACACATGAAGCTCACCTAGTGCAGAGGCAGAATAAATAAGTAAGGTTGTTTGTGTTTGTCTTGTAATATTTATTGGCATAATTGACTATAAGATTCACAAAAAAATGCCAGACTGAAATTCTGTGAAGTTTGACAAGCTTGACTATTCCCATGTTGTGTGTTATAATGCACTAGCGTGTAGCTCTCTCATAATAAGCTCCCCAAAAAACTATGAATTGAAAACTATTGTCACATTTTCAAAACACAGATCACACACAAAGCATATGAACACACATTCATATTCATAAAAAAACTAATATGCACGAGGGTCAAACTCAAATACTAAACAAACACACATGCAAACAGCAAACACACACACATAAATACTTTGTTGTGAAGGTTGTGCAGGCTGCATTGTTCATCCGTCTCCCAGTTTGTCTGGACAGTGTCAGAATGACCCATGGGGAAAATCCAGGATTTTGGGTATGCCTGTCCACGTGTACTGTGTGTGTGTTTGTGTGTGTGTGTAGGTGGAGAGCTTTAGCGGGTCGGGGGCAGTGTGGGTGTGTTGCGCTGACCTAAAGGGCAAAGTGAGTAGTAATACCCTCAATCATAATTACTCCCCTCCACCCCCAATCATGCCGTCTGCATCGCCTCATATCACCTCTACACACACACACACACACACACACACAGTCAGCATTTGTGTGGAAGACAAGAATTGCTGTCAGTGAGAGGGAGCTAGAAAGAGTCCAAACTCACCTCTGTAAGGCGTCGCTAGGGGAGTGTAGTGAAAGTCCACCACACTCCTCTGGACATCAATAACCCTCTGCATCCTCCTTCCGTCGTCTTTCATCGCTTATCTCCATATTAAATTCCACATTTATGATAAAATATCAGTAGGATTGGGCTGTGATCATTCCTCTCATAATGGTACGGCCTGCATTTTTCCAGACATGCGCCCCTTTTAACGGTCGTTGGCAGGGTGGGCTGACAACATGCTCAAATACTTTCTGGCTCAAGAGAGACAGTTGGGAAATAAGTGCTGTTTTTCCCCGAATGGGAGACATTTGTGGTGTTTCTGTGTTTGTTGAACAGCTTTCTGTCTGCCATTTGGGAGAGGATATATGCCTGAGGACATGTTTGTGTCTTTACCGAGCTGGGACTGCTGACCAGGAAGTTACTGAAGGCACGGATACTCATGGCATCACTGAGCACAGTCAGATAGGTGTCAGTGAACCCAAAGGATGCTGGGATGCGGAGTCAGAGACAATGAAATGGGATGGAATAGAGGACAGCGAGAAAAAGTACAGAAAATCCAGGATGTTTTTACTGTTAATTTGCTTTTAAGAGGCAGATAAAATCAGCTCAGGGAGGATGGATCAGATGTTGAAGGTTAGAAACAGAATTCAATTCTAAATCAATCTTAAGAGGTTACGACTTTCCTGTACAAATGTGGTCATTTTAGGTGTGGAAGTTGTTTTAACACTTCAGAGATTTATTGTGTATGTGTGTGTGTCCAGGGGTCAGGGCTGACAAGGACACCGGGATACTTTAGTGTCTGGGCAGGAGTCCAGGTCAGGGTGACTGGCCATGAGACCTTGGATGTCTGACTTTAGTTAGGGGTTGAGCCCAAGTATGGGGCAGGGGCTGAGTCTTGGATACTGGTAAAAGTGTAGAGTTATGTTATATACAAATGATAGAGATACGTAGAGTAGATGGGGCTGAGGGAAATATTAGGCCAAATAAAATGTTCTTACTTAAAACTGATATTTTAAACACAATCACAACGCACTTTTGTCTTCAAGGGTTGTAATATTGAAGAAACAAAGTAGCTAAACTATGTTTTGCTGTAAAGTGAATGTGAAAGTATATTCTCGTTTGCTTTATTAAAATACAACTTAAAAACTCTAAAATGCTATTTGAGAAAAAGCAAAAACAAGTGATAATTACTTTCCCTAATGAATCGCATAAAATCATCCATACCTAAATATTGATCCTAGACATCACTAGTCATTCTCTGAACAAACATTAATGGATCGCGCAATTTATTAAATAAATTGTGACAGAATGAATGCCAATTCTTAGATATTATCAGTAATGTAGTGGTACATACGATTGCTAATTGTTATAAACAATCCTACACTTCACTGGGATGTTGATAAAGACCAACAACCACAGAGGGAATGTGACATTTTCAGTAATCATGTTCTATGCATTCGTCAGATGGCCTATAGGAATCATAGATTGTGGAAAGATGTTTGTGTTATAAAAAACCTGTGACATTTTCAGTAATCATGTTCTAAGCATTCGTAAGATGGCCTATAGGAATCATAGATTGTGGAAAGATGTTCGTGTTATAAAAATAATTTTGGGGGCATCAACAGTTTTTTATAAGAGAGCTCACTTTAGGCTGACCCCAAAGTGTGTGAACCACTGTCATAACGGTTCTCACTGCTTGCTTCTTCTGTTGCTTCAGATCTGCCCAGCCTTACTACTGAACGCCACCTCAAAGCTGTGCCTTGGGTCCTTGCAGTGGGCTGGTGAACTGGGCGAAGGTCAAGGGGCATTGCAGCGGTGAAATATGGCTGTCTTGTCGAGTAGAAGGGAAAAATAACACAGACAATGTCCTTCCTGCAACGCAGCGAGGGTGTCTGAGTCCTCGCAGAGCGACATTAGGGTCATGCCCCGCACCACGCAGCAAGCAGTGAAGCTGCTGTTCACACAGACACACCAGGAAACCATAGTTGCTCCTACGAACTGCCTTTGTAGTAAAAAACAAACACACACTTTGTGAAAATTACAGACTGTTCGCTCACTGAAATGCAACTGGAAAAGATTATGTTTCAAAATTTGGCAGCCATTGGCAACCACTTTTCTCAAAGAATAATATGGTATACAGTATTGCTTTCTAATGCACGTCTATAATTTGTGTATATAATATTGTAAACAAGTATGTACATCAAAGTGGTCTATTTTATAATTAAAATGCTCTTGTTCTTTTTTAATAAACACTATAAACCTGTTTAATGTAATACATATTAGATAGCATTCTTAAATGCTATTCATGCTATTCTTAGATTCTTAGGCATATGTTTTCAGATTTTTACATAGAATAAACAGTAAACTTACTAAATGTATATTCATATTTAATATTTAGCATTTATGTTATTGCACATATTATTCTAGTAAGGAAAATATATAGAACATACGTAGAAAAATATGTTTTTATTTATTATTTACTGATATAATTCAAGATGATCTCTAGGAATTCACTACCTTATTTATTTTACTCTTAGCAAGCTGAACTGAAATACATTATATTATAATAAGCTGTTTTACATTTTTGTTTTAAGTTGCATTTATGTATACAGAGTAATCAACTGGGACCAAGATCTGTTTTACAGCTGGGGTCTGAATTTCAACAATAAAAACACTGAAATATGGGAACAAATCCCAAACATAAAATATTTTTGTTGCCATATTTATTTAAAACAAGATTTACTGACTGTATATTATGTAATGGAAAGAATATTGTATTTACATTTAAAAACGAAAAATGTATTATGCTTTAACGAATCATATGATGTGCCAATAGTTGAGCTGACTTAAGTTCAGTTATTGTGTTATATCACTGGCGGCAGCAATATGGGCCACTTGACTTTCTCTTGCTCTCTGAAAACTAGCACGTAGCCTACATTCCCTTGACCCCGCTTTAAGCGGAGATCTGGATGCTTGTAGTGCGGATTCTCATTTGAGGAAAACCTTCCTTTGGATGCGACTAAGCGCGACCCCCAAGAACCGCGTCCGTGCAAGTGCTTCATAATTCGGTGAAACCTGTGGGAAACCTGCGTGTTGTGGCTCTGCGAGACGCAATGACAATCTAAGTCATTGTTTAAGGGTGGTAACAGATTTTTCGTTAGCGTAACACGTGTAGCTACTATATTTCTTTCGAAGGATGTAAATCGAATAAAGATACATTTCCTGTATAGTTGTACATATAAATCACGCGTCACATGTCTGTCATTATCAGTTGTAGGCCAATCATGCTCAACTTTCAATTGGTAGCTTATACATAAAGATACGTTATTGCGTATTGTTATTCACACATTTTCAAATGTATTAACATTAGGCTAATTTTGTTGGAGTCAGTAGGCTAATACCTAATCTAATCCGGATCAATGTGTATGACATTTTGTTCAATTGGTAAAATAATAAAGTAATTACATTATAGTGAGAATAACGTCATTCGATCATATAATATTACTTATATTGTACAAATAAATAAATGTTACTTCTATCAATGTCTATAGGTTTCGCATAACATTTTTGTATTTTACCAATCCCAAACTGTCTTTTGAACTGTATAAGTAAAACTGAGACATATTTATTTGGATGCCTAGAAAGGGGAAGCCGTTCACGCTGGTCTATACAGGGGATATTCCTACATACAATTGACTGCAAGCTTTGAATATCCATTGAGTCCAAATGCGGCCCACGTGTGACTTCAACTAGTGAAAACCGCGTCCAACACTCACTGCTTTCCAGATGATGGTTCGTTTTTGTGTTTTTATTAGTGTAGGCGGCCCCGGACCCCTTGGGACCGGTCCGAAAGCCGCAAAAGCCGGTCCAACTGCCGGGGGAGTCTTTGCATGGGTTATTACATAAAGGTCATCATATGAAAATAGACTCCGTCGAAATTAGCACCTGTTTTATTGTGAAAGATCATTACAATTGTGGCCTAAAATGTTAGGCCCAACTATTTTGGATTTTGGTATTGCATATGAGCTTACTTATTTACCGACCTTATTTTGTCTTTTTAGAATATTTGTAGATTTTCAGCACAGTTTATTTAAACTATTAATATAACTATCACATAACTTTTGAGTATGTCCAGTTTGAGGAAATACAATCTACAGCAAGAACTACATTGGAACAATTAAATAAAATAAGAAGCATTCGAGTAGTTGTGAAATTTGAAAGTAATTTGAAAGTAATTTAAATTGTCTTATTAAGCCAGTCTAGGAATGAGGCTTATAACGTTTTTTTGTGTCTATATTTGTGTTTTTGTAAGGTGAAGTATTGTGCTTAATATATTTTTAAATTATGAAAAATATTGTTTATTTTTCAGGTTGCATTTGGTGGTATTGAAAAGTGTAAATGTAATATTATTATAATGAACATGGATATGAATATTTTAAATGAACATTTTAATAAAAAATAAAAACAAATTTGTTTAACACTGATAATTGGCCCCCTAGTGCGTTTCATTTTGCAATTCTTGATAGTGGTTGCGTCATACTTTGCACCTGAGGGAGTTGGCTAACTAAGGCTCAGTAACGTCTAAATAGCTCGCTTTAAACAATTCCTTTTAGGATGTAAACATTCTGACAGCCAAGAAGGGTAGGGCTCAAAGAAAGGGTATCCCTCGACCCTCAGTTATTTTTAAAGCTCATACAGACAAATCGAGGGAAACGAGTTTCCACCATGCTAAATATCCGGTCTGGTGGAGTGCTTGGCGCGAATTATAGATGACACGCACACGCACACAAACACACAATGCTCTACTGATAGCTCCCTCCAGATGGCGTTAATCCACTTCAGAGGTTTTTAAACTTTAGGGATACAGATAATTGGTTCCAACAGAAAACTTGAGAACAGACATTTAAAAAATGGAGACAGAAATAGAAAACAAGTTTCATTAAACAATTTCACAAAAAAATACTGCTGTTTCTGTTTGTAAGCAGCACACTCTTTAAAATAAGGGTGAATGGACATGACCTGTAGATTCTTAAGAAATGCATATGTTCCTTAAGGAACGATTGCAGTCAGTGGTATACGAATTGATTTGTTATAGATCTTCTTGATGGAACATTTAATCTTAAAGTTCCTAGAGGATTATTTCCTGGAGGATTATTTACAATAATTTCACACCAAGAAATGTTATTGTTTTTTTCTCTGTATCTGCAAGGGCAACAGCACTGAGTTGCTACCTATAAATGTTTTATGAGATTATAGAACACATTATAATGGATCTTAGATAATTTCTCCCTACAAAACCTTTCCAGATCCTTGTGATTCTTTGGCCTGTTTATATGAACTGTCCTGTTCAAGTCAAACTACCAGTTTAAAACCTCCGGTTTTAATTGAATACTGGTTAAGCTAGAGTAATGTTTGTGAGACAAGGTCAAATCCTGAAGGATTCAGGGAGCATTTTTGTCTGAGGAAAACAACTGTAGAGTTATGACCAATCAACATGTGGCTCTCACAAACTGTTTTGGTTTGTCTGATTGTCTTTTTTCCAAAACCACAGAAGAGTAGTTAGAAGGTAAGGAGTTCTTCTACACTGAAGATCATAGGAACACTGAGGACAAGGTGGCTATTATACTGTAACTTGCTTAATTGTTTTCACAAACTCCAAGCAGTTGTCACTGACTTCTAGGATATCCATTTCAGACTGTACAATTGTTGTTCTCATAGAGGCTTCTTTTAAATTAATTATTTAATTAATTACAAAGGCATTGCTTGGCTGACCTGATTTGTTTCAGACTGATTTGTCTGTTTGTGTTTTTAACAAATTATTCTTTAATCTACGTATAACCAGGGGTTGTCTGAAAATGATGTTATTGAACAATAGTAGAAAACTATCATTCAAAGCTAAATATGAGAGCAGAGCAATGAGATGGATAAAGGAAAGTAAATCAGTCCATATTCTGATTAAACAGAGTGCAACAGGATTGAATGTGCTGTAGAACTTTTATGGTCAGTAGCAGTTGTTAAATTCAGCTTGGGTGTGTATACTGGCTACATTTGAGATCAGACAGATATCTTCTTCATTAGAAATGCTACACTGAGCCACAAATATCCCATGGTATAATGGAACGCACCAGGGATTCATGCATTTTTGTTACGCCTGATATGATGTCATATTCACATGGGAGACAATCAGACTTCCCCCACCCTGCCATACACAGTAATAACCCCACCACTTCCTCCACCCTGCCATACACAGTAATAACCCCACCACTTCCTCCACCCTGCCATACACAGTAATAACCCCACCACTTCCTCCACCCTGCCATACACAGTAATAACCCCACCACTTCCCCCACCCTGTCATACACAGTAATAACCCCACCACTTCCTCCACCCTGCCATACACAGTAATAACCCCAC
>JACXGK010014631.1:0-11355 GCA_016801125.1 Novumbra hubbsi
GTCAAAGAGGGCACAGTCAAAGAGGGCACAGTCAGAGAGGGCACAGTCAGAGAGAAACCTGGAGGCAGCTCTTTGATGGGTAGGACAACAGGAGACAAAGACAAATCGGACGTGGCACATTCCCTGAGCAAACAGTCAGCTCATGAAGAGAGACAGGTAGGCAAACATTCACCTGCCCTGAGCTAACTGCACACAAACACACACACACACACACAGTGGAAATTGATATTTAGTGGAGATATGTGAGGTCGCTCATACGAACCCCTCAAAGTATCATGCTGTCCCCAGCGGCCCAGGAAGGGGGTCTATGTGTGTTCGCCAGGGCTTTTCTTCTCTCAACAACTATGAGACCGGACCAAATAATTTCCATAATCGAGGCCGCAACCAAGCAAACGTGCGCGTGCAAAACGAAACAGGAACAAACACACGCGCACACACAGGCAGCCCTAAGACAAATCTGTTAAGAAAGGCATTACAATGTGTGTGTGTGTTCTGCATGTACAGAGCGCAAACACTCTGTGAACACACAGCCTTTCCAACCAAATCCCAGTCTCTCTCTCCCTCTGTCTCTCTCTCTTTCTGAGGCCCAGGTTCCCAGAACTCCCAGAACCTGTCACAGCCAGAGCCTACATAGAGGATTCCGTGACAGAACCTCTCCACTTCCCCGTCATGTGGCCGGTTCTCACACCGTGATTGGACACCAACCACCGGAGGGCTGAAGGGTTTGCGGCAGACAATGAGGCTGGTTGAAGGGCCGGCCAGCAACTCTGGGTGCCGGCTGGCAGGATAACGCGCGTGGGGGGGGGGGGCATTCCTGCACCCCGTCGTTACGGCGATCAAGGGCCGCCGAGGAGCTCTGTCGTTAACAATTCATCACCGCATCCGGCTCATGAAGGATAGGGTGAAAACACGCTAAGGGAGGCGGCACGGGAATAAGGCTGCGGTCTGCGTTTGCATGGAGATCGACAGAGTCTGGATTTTACCGGAACCACGTGAGTCGTATTTCACAAGGCGATCTGTGGCCTGATCCAGATACTGACGAATGCCTCTGAAACAGTAAAGCCCCCGCGCGGAAAAACAATCTGAGAACGTCTAAAGCTCTGTCCCTGGCTGTATTAAAACAGGTCTTTAGTGGAAGGAAAAACAGTGGTATTAAAACAAGTTAAATCGTTAGTAGCGTTTGGCAAACAGTTCTGCCAGCAGCCAAGTAAGAGTTGCGTCAGGAGATAAAGTTTAATAAGCCTAAGCCACAGCAACTCTATAATCGTTTGGCATCCGCCCCACTCCTAACTTACAGTTGGAGAAATGAAGGAGCGGATGGTTGAGGTTGTCCAACAAGTACATAACCATTCAGAAGTTTGAAGTCACTTCGAAATTTCTTTGTTTTTGAATGGGAAGCAAATTTCTAGTCCATTAAAAAAACTCAAATCAATCAGAAATGCAATGTAGACATTGTTAATGTTGTAAATGGCTATTCTAGCTGGAAGCCATTCTTCCTCTGTCCAGTGTCTGTGTTCTTTTGTCTAACTTAATCTTTTCTTTTTATTGGCCAGTCTGAGATATGACTGTGGGTAATGAAACGGCCTGTTAAAGACCTGTGAGGCAGTCAGTGTCAGTTTCTCAAACTGGACACTATTGCATTTCTCCTCTTCCTCGGTTGTGCACTGGGGCCTCCCACTCATCTGTCCATTCTGATTAGAGCCTGTTTACACTGTTCTGTGAATGGAGTAGAACATTTAGCGAGATATTCAGTATCTTGCATTGGAATTGCCTTCATTTCTCAATAAAGGTTGCTGATTATGGGCATCTGTACGTCTATGTACATGCTGGAAGTGTAGGACCGCAAGAGAAGGACAAAATATCAACTGAAAGACAACACCAACCACCCAAACTAAGGCTAAGGGTTAAAGGTGGCCGGGTCAGCCGAAGCGCACCTGTGGTTCATCTTGTTGCTAGGTTACATTAAGGCACAGACTGCAGAAAGTAGGCCCACACTACGGCACATGGTCAGACGCTGTAAGGTATACACCGCTGAGGTGTATAGGCCAGAGCTTCAACACGGAGCATTGGTAAGATCTATGGAAACATACTATACATATATACATATATGTACATACTCACCACAGACAGCCCTGTGTATCCACCAAAAACGTCTCATTCTGGAGTCCCGGAATTTGGATTCCTCCTGTAGGCCAAAAAGAGCAGAGGGAAAACGTCACTTATTTGACCCATTTTACAGCATTGCATGGCCAAAAGCGATCGCACCAACAGTATTGTATTACATGACTGTATATCTGCTTAACCCTGCGCAATGAGAGTCATTCCGCCAGGGTCGTTATGACAGATTTGTGGTGAAATAAATAAGTTTAAGGGG
Source organism: Novumbra hubbsi (assembly GCA_016801125.1). Taxonomy (NCBI): domain Eukaryota; kingdom Metazoa; phylum Chordata; class Actinopteri; order Esociformes; family Umbridae; genus Novumbra; species Novumbra hubbsi. The sequence continues at coordinate 2,375 of JACXGK010014631.1, forward strand.
ATGGAACTGGAACCCGATTAGAACCCACTACCCGCAGCACAGCCGTCCAGAACTTGGAACAGTGAACTGAAGAGCAGAGCGGAACCGCCTGACAACCATGGCATGACAATAGAAACAACATCAGTTAACTGAAGAGCAGAGCGGAAGCGCCTGACAACCATGGCATGACAATAGAAACAACATCAGTTAACTGAAGAGCAGAGCCATGGCATGACAATAGAAACAACATCAGTTAACTGAAGAGCAGAGGGGAACCGCCTGACAACCATGGCATGACAATAGAAACAACATCAGTTAACTGAAGAGCAGAGCCATGGCATGAAAATAGAAACAACATCAGTTAACTGAAGAGCAGAGGGGAACCACCTGACAACCATGGCATGACAATAGAAACAACATCAGTTAACTGAAGAGCAGAGCGGAACCGCCTGACAACCATGGCATGACAATAGAAACAACATCAGTTAACTGAAGAGCAGAGCGGAACCGCCTGACAACCATGGCATGACAATAGAAACAATATCAGAGATCACAGAACAGCGAGCAGATGTCTGTGCTCAATTGAGCGGGTCGGGATGAAAGCAGGTTTAGAATGGGTAAACGCCAAAAGGGCTTCCAATCAGAAAGGCCTGTCAAATCAAATAACAACCGTCCCACACGAGGCAAGGATGTTACCCTGCCTATCAACAGTCCCACATGAGGCAAGGATGTAACCCTGACTATCAAAAGTCCCGCAAGAAGCAAGGATGTAACCCTGACTATCAACAGTCCTGCAAGAAGCAAGGATGTAACCCTGAATTGTACAAAAAAATATTTTTCTGCAGCTATTGATGAGTTTCTCATATTTTCCTACGAGTCAAGATGAATGAACTACATGTATCATCTCCAATGCTAGTTGAATTAATTCATGTCTAGTCTACATCCAACACAACATTGGGAAACCCATAATAAAATGTTTTATAGTTAAGTAGTGTTTCCTATTTAAAGAGGGTCTTGTCTCATATAGGGAGAAAACTATTGGTTAGGCAACTCTCCAAGTTGCACTGTTACTACCAATAAGGACCTCTTTAGTTCTGGTGATCCTCTCTCCTTTCTCCTCTCTTCTCTCACCTCTCTTCTCTCACCTCTCTTCTGTCTCCTCTCTTCTCTCACCTCTCATCTGTCTCCTCTCTTCTCTCACCTCCCTCCTCTCTCGTCTCTCCTCTCTCCTTTCATCCCTCTCCTCTCTCCTTTCTCCTCTCTCCTTTCATCCCTCTCCTCTCTCCTGTCTCCTCTCTCCTTTCTCCTCTCTTCTCTCACCTCTCTTCTGTTTCCTCTCACCTCCCTCCTCTCTCGTCTCTCCTCTCTCCTTTCATCCCTCTCCTCTCTCCTGTCAGTGTTTCTTTCACTTTCTCACATGCACACGGCCAATCAGAAACCTCAACGTCCTAACGCGTCTTTCATTGGCTGGCTGTCAGTGTGTCTGTGTGTGTGTGTCTGTGTGTGTTTGAGTGTGAGAGAGGTGTTAACATAAATTCACTTACACACTCACTCACATACACTTATTACAATAAAAATACCAAATCTGGAGAGTCACTGCTCAAAACGGGTTTCACCGGGGGTTGTGGGGTTTAGTCAGAGCCAGGATCTATTTTCAGAATATTTCCTAAAATAAAAAGGGATTTAAATGATTGGCAAGAGAACATGCTTTTTCCTCAGCGTCCGTATGCACGTCACTCCTGACGAAACCCCATATCAAATATCGTCAGGACAGAAAGAACCACCTCAGATACCCTCAGCGTAGGAAACAGCACCAACAGAATGATCCCGACCAAATGGCTCGGCATTGGAAAGTCTACTTACTGTTCATGTGAAAAACATACCTCTTGTTGGTTTAAGGGGGGGTTAGAGATAACGAATCTAACCAGCATTTCAGATTTTACTTTTAACAGGCTGGTTTTGCTTTCTCAAGCTTACAAATCCTCCTGTTTCTGGCAATGTAATGGAAGCAAAACACTAATATAATGTGTGGGAGAATACATATGCATGTGTGTGTGTGTGTGTGTGTGTATTTGTTTGCTATCCTCGTCCGTCCACATTCTGCCTGTCTGTGTGTGGCAGGCTAGGAGAAAGCCTGGGGCCCGGCTGATCAGCTAACAGGGCAGAAACCCTAAGCAACTCTAAGCTCAACTTTCCTGTAACTAAAACAGACTGATAAACACAGATGATGTCAGGGAATACGCCCCTGAAGAGGAAAGTCAACGCCGCCAGGGCGGTTGGGAGGAAGCCGACAGGACAGGTGGAACCGCGGCGATGGCGGAGGAATGCGCAAGATGTGCCCGTTCCCGCTTCTGTCAACGGATACCTGGCTGACAGAGGGCAACCGAGCGTTGCAGGGAGCTTGTGTAAACGTCTCGAGGCGGCGAGTGTGATTGTGCAAGTGTGTGTGTAACAGGTAAGAGAACACAAACAGAGAGGGATTAGAAGTTGGCGCTATCCACCTTTCACCCATATCAGACACCTCTTACATGATACCCTATTCCCTTTATAGAGGGAACTCAACCATTTCATTTAAACCAGTGCAGTTGACTTCAAAAGTGAATACTTGTTGTTTTCCCACTACGTTGGACTAGTACGCCTGGTGCTCTAAGGGAAGTAAGAAACACTTTTCTTGATTGAGTTCCCGGGGTTCTTTTTTTTTTTTTGAACACAAAACATGATTCGGGCTGTTCGTGAATTGAGTTAACCTTTTAATAACTGCAATGTGACCACACTGGGGCCGAGAGAGAAGAGAGTGAGAGACAGTGTGAGAGTGAGAGAGAGAGCACATATTTAGTGAACAGCACCCTCTAGAGCAGCGTCCCTCACTCATCAATTCATCTCTCAGTCCTCGTCACACACATCTTTTGTTTCCTCCTTTTTCCTTTCTACTCTGCCTCTGTCTCTCACTTCACATGTTACTTCTCCCTTCCTCGGTCTCTGACTCTTTCTGCGTCTACTGTCTCTCTAGAAGTTCCTTCTTGGGGATACAACTCTGTGTAGGTTAACCTCAGAGTAAGGAACATTAGAGGCTGATTTAGAATAAGTAGAGGAAAGAATATAAACTCACAGGATGATCCTAGAGTATACATCCATTAGGAGGGGTCCAAGGCTTTGCACAGCAGTAAATATTTCAAAAAGCTACAGACTCGTACAGCCATTGCGTATGAACAAGCATAAACAAACCTAGGTTACACTGTACATTATTGCCTAGAAGTAAACAGTCAGTCCTTCCAATTAAATGGTTTAATTTTTTCCATGTGCCACTTACAAAACTGGACACAATGGTGTTTCACATGTATTTTGGATATTAGGCAAGTTTGAAATACATATCTTTATGAGCTTTTCAGATTGAAGGTTTGCAATGCTTGTGCATTTGAGCTTTGGAGTTTTTCCACCAGGATCTCCAGTGCATGTGACCCATGCATGTGAAAGTAACACTCAATCAAACAGTCATTATAAGTGGGATACGGTCCGCGGTATAAACCTCCATATGAAAGACGGGGAGGACTGAGGACTCTGGTCCTGGTGAAAAGTTACTAAATAGGTTAGTGCTAGTTTCACTAATACTGGAACTGGTGAACCATTACTAAATAGGTTAGTGCTAGTTTCACTAATACTGGAACTGGGGAACCATTACTAAATACGTTAGTGCAGGTTTCACTAATACTGGAACTGGGAAACCATTACTAAATACATTAGTGCTAATTTCACTAATACTGGAACTGGGGAACCATTACTAAATACATTAGTGCTAGTTTCACTAATACTGGAACTGGGGAACCATTACTAAATACATTAGTCCTAGTTTCACTAATACTGGAACTGGGGAACCATCACTAATACTGTTACTATTATTGGTGAACACTCTCACTGCTTTTACTCTCCTACTTAAAGTGTATTTTGAAGCTCTGCACCTCCATTGCCTCCTGAAAAGGTCCTTGGCGCTGAAATCTGCTGACGGATTAGGAGGTGTTCCATCCTTCAGTGGCATTGCAGCCGTTTAGTAGTGAATCTGGATCTGAGACTCGAACAAGAGGTCTGGCGTTGATGATGACAGTGACCTCAGCAGTTACGGTGCCCAAGAGAGGGGAGAGAGGCTATTGCCCGGAAAACATCCTAAACTCTGTGATGTCTTTGATAAAGTCATTCTCTCAGAACCACAGAAACCTTTGGCATCTGTGATCTTTTGGAAACAATGAATCTGTAAGGATGTCGGCTGTGATTGTTACCGGCTGTGATATTTAAATATGGGTCAGGCCCATGCTACTGCACGCTGGAGTCACAGATCAGCCAGATCTGACCAGGCTTTTGAGGGAGGTAGACTACCAATTTCCAGAGGTGCTGGCTCAGCGTGGTTGTTCTCGCAATCTTGTCCATGAAGGCCATGAACTGCTCTTCCATAAGCAGTTAACGGGAATATTCTGCCTGGGCATTCTGAAAGGAAGTGGGGCAACCCAGCTGTTTGGAAGTCTACTGCTGGTAGACCTTCTTATCCATTGTCTTTAATAATTATTAAAGATCTTTAATGGACGGAGCGGGTTTGTCATTTTTGGTTTGGATGAACACACACTGTCCAATGTTGTGTCCGGTCACCTTTTCTGTGTTAGCTACGCATGGATTGGAGGTTCTGATTACTTCTAGTGAGGCGTAACACTCTGCTGGTCTGTCCCATACTTTTGTTGGGATTACTGATTGTGCACAGTGTGTAGTCCTTTCCATGCTCTGTTGAATCCTCACACAGCCACTTCATTAGCAAGTCCAGCTCTATGCTTGCTGAAAGGACTAGGCCCTAAAACACTCAGGCCGATCTTCATACTGAGTGAGTCCTGTATTTACCAGCTCACAACGTGCTAGGTACTTGTCAAACTCGGGCATGGCTAGCGCTTGGAGCTAGGGGACGAGCCTGGGTTGTGTTGTTGGATCTATTGCTGAGCCTAGGGATTCAACGGTTGACTGTGTCGTCGTAAGTCAGGCCATGATGGGTTCTGAAGGACGTAAGCAGGGACAGCTGTTCATTGGGTTCTGATGACAGTACCACAAGTTCCGACTTAAGTGTGGGAAATTACCTGGTATGGGGTATTGCCCATGTAGTCACAGTTTCGTCAGTGTTCGGTGGAGAGGGGTCATCTACAGCATTATACAGTGACAGGTTGGTACTAAGCTCAGATTGCTCTTTAACCCTCCTAGCCCGATTGAGTCATATTTTTGTAAAAATAATCATGGCGATACATTTCTATTCATAACTCCGGATTGCCTAAAGATAGAAGCCTACGGTTCTTTATAAGTTGTAGGGGAGAGTCTTATGCAACGAATAACATCGTCGTTTGTGTATTTCTGCAAAGTAGAAGCTTTCCATATCTGGACTGAAATCTCTTAGAGGCAATTCTGGGTCAAAAAGCGCACCTGTTACATTTCTATTTATATCTCCGGAATTATTAATAATGGTTTTTTTCATGATGTAGGGGACATTCAGCTGCAAAGAATGACATGTCGTTTGTGTATTTCTGTAAAGGAGAAAGCTTCCAAATCTCAACCACAAAAACACTGTTTTTCATGATGGCAAAGAAAAAACTATTCCCTTTTTCAGGGGTTAATCTGATCTGATCTGAATTTGAATCTGTTTTGATTTTTGGATTAAATGATCCATCACATTGATACAGGGATCCTAAATTGTCAATTTTGGTTGATATTGTACAATTTTCGGAAGCAATAATGCAGAATACTTGTATATTATGTTACATGTTCCAACAATACATTTTTTGTGTGGTTCTGAACCCCTATATATACTTTGGCCTTCTCAATAAAAGCAACAACATGTCAACATACGTTTTTTGTATTCTCTTCACATATTGTTACTAATAAACTCATTTATACCTTAAACTTAACTATTCAAACTAAGTCTAAAAAACGGTTTAACTACTACAGCTCCTGCTACTTTTACTTATTCAGCCACTAAATGACTGTTACAGGTTCTTCTTTTGCTACTATGGTTAGATTATAATGCAGATTGGAGAAAGTTAGGTTTGGGGTTAGATTAGATGGAAATGCACATTAATAAGGGTTTGAGAAAGTCTTCAAAAACTTGGAACTAGTTTGTTTGGCACAGGGATTTACCATTCAACTGTTAGAGTCAGAGCTGGCAAATTAGCCACCATCCCCACCCACAACACCAAGGCCAGTCTAGTTAACTCTAATTGTGAGTCGAGTCACAAGCCTCTAGGGCTTAAATCAGAGTCCCAGTGCTCGAGTCTTGGTCCAAGTGCTCAAGTTGTCTGAGTCACTGGTTCCACATTTACTATTAATTTGTTTGCAATCCACGTATATTTATTTTTGTACCACCAACTGTTTATATCTGTGAAGTTGTAGAGTTACAAGGGGTGTGCATGTCGGGATTTATGTCTCTTTTTATGTTTGGCTAGCTGTTTTTCCTGGTCTGTGGTAGTCAGTGTTGTAAACATATTTATCAGAATCTCACAGTTCTTACCTACACATCAGGTAGCATCCTATAGCAAAACATGTATTTAATCGGTGAGTCTACAACATTACACATAGCTTTGAAAACCCCACCAGAGTGATCCGAGTCCAACAAGCCTGCAGTAACACAGCTGGTGACAGATTTGCTACGATGAAGCAATAGATATGCCGTCGCAATGTTTTTGAACGATGGCTGGGTCACATGGGAGCCCGCCTGTCTATCTGTCCACACTTGCCCACGGTTTACCAGCTGACCTAGGCTGTGTGTGTCGTGGGCCAGAGACGCAAACATCCTACTGATGAACGGAACTGCTCTGAACATTTGAGCCGAGAAAATACATTTTGTATATCATCCAGCAATGAGCATTCAAGTCAAATTCACCAATAGTCGAGAGGCCAGTAAGAAAGTCATGAAAATCAAAAGAACATTTTGTCTTGGACTGGAGTTTTAAAATATTGCTTAATACTCAACTTGATAGAAACATGCAAACTTGGATTTCGTCTGGATGAAGAGGTGCATCGTAAACATTTTAATTTCGAATCCTCGCATTGCATGGCTTCATTGTAGTTCTTCCTTTTCCCTAACTAGAGGTCAGTCCAGTAATGTATTAGAGCAGTGTTTTTGTTTGCACCTCCCCAGTGTACTCTGGGAAACGGCCTGTTTGAGAGTTTGAACAGTGACTAATGAAACCAGTTAAAACAGGACGTAGCGCCACTCTGTTTGCTTAAGAACACCCAAAGAATAGATTGCCAAAACACACAGCTACCTCAACTACTCTGCATACCACCTGTCCATCAAACACTACCTGCAGAACCACCACATCGAAGTAGAGAGAAATGGCTAGTCTGAGAAAGACATTATCCCGTGCCTCTTCATCAAACATTACCTGCAGAACCACCACATCGAAGTAGAGAGAAATGTCTAGTCTGAGAAAGACATTATCCTGTGCCTCTTCATCAAACATTACCTGCAGAACCACCACATAAAAGTAGAGAGAAATGGCTAGTCTGAGAAAGACATTATCCCGTGCCTCTCCATCAAACATTACCTGCAGAACCACCACATCGAAGTAGAGAGAAATGGCTAGTCTGAGAAAGACATTATCCCGTGCCTCTCCATCAAACATTACCTGCAGAACCACCACATCAAAGTAGAGAGAAATGGCTAGTCTGATAAAGACATTATCCCGTGCCTCTCCATCAAACATTACCTGCAGAACCACCATATTGAGTTAAAGGAGAGAAATGTCTAGTCTGAGAAAGACATTATCCCGTGCCTCTCCATCAAACATTACCTGCAGAACCACCACATCAAAGTAGAGAGAAATGTCTAGTCTGAGAAAGACATTATCCCGTGCCTCTCCATCAAACATTACCTGCAGAACCACCATATTGAGTTAAAGGAGAGAAATGGCTAGTCTGAGAAGGACATTATCCCGTGCCTCTCCATCAAACATTACCTGCAGAACCACCATATTGAGTTAAAGGAAAGAAATGGCTAGTCTGAGAAAGACATTATCCCGTGCCTCTCCATCAAACATTACCTGCAGAACCACCATATTGAGTTAAAGGAGAGAAATGGCTAGTCTGACAAAACATTATCTAGTGTCACAGTTCGAAATTCAAGGATTGTTTTACCTTAATTACTTAATGTTTTAGACTGTAAGCGTATTCACCCATGCACACACAGACACACTATATTCCACTCTTCACCCAATACCTACAGAGACATAGACATTCCACATCGACTGGTTTACAAACAGCTCCAAAACACTGACATCAGCTGCATATATACCATCGCTAGTATGGTATGTATATACCACCACCAACTCTAAATTCCTATTCACATTTCACAAAACTAATGTCGTATGTGGTCACACCATTTATGATCATTTTGTGGGCCGTGATATTTCTATGAATCGCCATATGAAGGCCTAGCACAGTTATGGAAACTCCTTTGTGTTGGCCGGAAAACCTGTTCCATAGGATGCTGGGCTGGATGGGCTAACAGCACAGTTAGAATAATCTTTTTGGGGTTCATAAAAGTATATTCAATTGTAAGGAACTGTTCCCACATTCAAGGTGTGTCCACTTGGAGCCTCGCTGGTCCTAAACTCAAACCACTGCATGGTTGTGACCTAGACTGCACCGACCCCACATTTGTAATACAAGGTGTTTCAAAATGAATATGAAATCATCCAGTCTCGTGTCTGGTGACCTGTTGAGTCACAACAAATCTACAAATGTTCCATGATCACGGTTTATTTCAATGCTATTATGTGTTTTTAAGAAACATGCTAATTAAGTCCTAACCAGGTCAATTCCTGTGAGTGTAAGAAATGAATATAGTCATTAGCTATGCAAACGCGACCAACAGTTTTGACGCTGTCTTTGTCATGTGAGAAGACCCCTGCCAAAGTAAACAGAACAACTAAGAAGGGAAGAAGTGAGGACAATCAAATCTGCCCCCCCCCCCCCCCCCCCCC
>JACXGK010014632.1:0-11466 GCA_016801125.1 Novumbra hubbsi
CCCCCCCCCCCCCCAACAACACGTGCCTTGATGATGCGGTGTAACAGGTCTAACCGCCAACTCTGTGATCTACAAAGCTTCTGTTTCCTCTTTCCACTAGGCCACTGGCACAGTGTCCTTCCTTATCTTTCCCTCTATAGTCACTTCCTGTTTATTGCAGCATCTTACAATTTCAATAAAAAAAATGTTGTGTTTGCAGGTTAGACGGCAGTGCTGAGCCTCCCAATGACATTTTGGAACAGGGGTCACATGACCGCCCCCTTACCGCACAGACCTACAACAGCGCTGCAATTAAAGGTACACAAACACACAACAGTCCCATCTTCATTGTAGATACATTTTTTAAAAACACTACATGCAACAAAGACACACCTATCTTGTATTTTGGTTGGGATTCTTACTTGACCGTTCAAGAACAATTCCCTCTGTTTCTTAGCCACCCCCTGAAGCTTTAGGGGCTTAGACTTCCAAACTAAACAGTTTCAGCTTTGGTTATTGTTGTCACAATTTGAGATTAAATCTAAAAACCTCAGAGGAACCTATATTGCTACAAGCATTTGCAGGATCTCTCAGGTCTGAACTTATCGAACACTTGTTTTCCAACCATATACAACAAGCGAGGATAAATTCCCCTTCTATTCTGATTCCCCCGTAAACAACAACACTTGGCCATAGCCTTAATACTAGTTGAGGAATAACTAAATAATAAACACCAAGGGGGTGATTACTTTTGAAAGATGCAATGAAATACTTTTGAGAGCAGTAAACAGTAAAATGTTTCTTCCTGCCTCTAAGCCTTGACTCTTGACCCTAACCCTTGACCCCTGACCTCTCTTCAGGTTACTGTGAGGAGGTGGGTGCAGTGGGAGGGGCAGGACTAGAGGATGATCTCAGCGACCTGCGATTGGATGATGAAAATGAGGAGCAGCCACCACTCATCTTGGAGACGGACTGAATGACAGCTGCAGCAACTAATCAGAGAGCTTCTTTGGTGCTGCTAGGAATTTGTGACATGGGGAGCGTGATTAAAAATGCTCAGCGTTCCGCAGGCTGTCTTGTCTGTCTGTGGTTTTATAGATGCTTGGCCCTTCCTCTGTCTACCTTTACAGGTGACCCTAACCCTCCTCTGTCCCTGTGAACCTAACCCTCCTCTGCCCTGGTGACCCTAACCCTCCTCTGCCCAGGTGACCCTAACCCTCCTCTGCCCAGGTGACCCTAACCCTCCTCTGCCCAGGTGACCCTAACCCTCCTCTGCCCAGGTGACCCTAACCCTCCTCTGCCCAGGTGACCCTAACCTTCCTCTGTCCCTGTGAACCTGACCCTCCTCTGCCCAGGTGACCCTAACCCTCCTCTGCCCAGGTGACCCTAACCCTCCTCTGCCCAGGTGACCCTAACCCTCCTCTGCCCAGGTGACCCTAACCCTCCTCTGTCCCTGTGAACCTGACCCTCCTCTGCCCAGGTGACCCTAACCCTCCTCTGCCCAGGTGACCCTAACCCTCCTCTGCCCAGGTGACTCTGTAGCTTTGCATGTACATGTGAAAGACTAGATTCCCGTGTCTCTACCTGAAAAGTTGTTTTGTGAGTGTGTGAATGTGTTTGCAGGTGTGTGTTTGTGTGTACATCAAACCTTTTGTCAAAAGCACTGTGATGTGTTCTGTTAAGGGTCACACCTACACACAAACACACAGTGTTGAATGAAAGTGTAAGTGCCTCTCTGCCCATCGTCATGGTTACTACAAGCTAATAAGGCTGTTCTCGTCATCATGGTTACTACAAAATAAAGCTGTGTATTTTCAGATTTTATATCTTACTTCAACGTCCTTTCTGCTTCTAAACACCCACAAGCACATCTTAAATGTTGTTGTTAAGTTATGTTCTGGAAGCTTCTGACGTGTGTGTAATTGTATCAGATAGGCATGTATATTAGCATATGTGAGCATTAGCTTTCCCATTCGCTCACCCTACCCAATCGGATGTAAGCTCAGTGAACAAGCCTTTCCCCCTCTGGCTTCAGATATTGCTCAGTGAGATCTGTAAAACAAATCTGATAGGATAAGGAATAGGATTCCACGTGCGTGATCAGGGATGTTGCCAGTGGTGAATGTTGTTAACATTAACAGGCAGAGCCTGGATGCTGTTCTGTCCACATCCCTGGATGGTTCATAGGTCAGAAACAACAGGGATGGACATCATAAAGATGTGTCGTGTCAGACACCTTCCCACATCCCTGGAATGAGGCTGAGCTGCTAGAGATCGGTCATGTGACCAGACTTTTTTGAATGATTCATGATTTTGTATAAAATGTAAAATATATTGATCAGAAACAAAATAAAATCCATGTTCATGTAACAGGCATGTCTTTCTGTCATCAATTGAACTATAATATGTTTTAAAAGAGAAGCATGGATTTGGGTGTCCATACTTTTATTTTCTACCACTCCACCCATGATCTACCAAGCTTCTGTACTCCACCCTCTGCCTGCCCTGACCAACGCTCCTGCCACTCGTCCTTCTATTACTCCCAGTACCGATCCTCTGCCTGCAGTCGCGGTTGTGCCCCCGGCTGTATAAGGCTTTTTTTGTGACGCTGCTAGAAAGTTCATCTGCTAAGTGCAGTTTAGTTAGTCAGTCCCTGCTTGTTTTTTGCCTCATCAGTTTCCTATTTCCTAGTGTATCTTTTTACCCTGACAGGCTATTTTCCCTTGCCTGACACCCCGACTCTTGTTATGCGTCTGGGTCCCCCTGCTCGATAGCTGCTCGACAGTTCTGACAAGCGGCTCTGTTGTTGCTGAAATAAAGTTGTTCTGGGGGAGTTATTTGAGGGAGGAAAGCGAGAAATGCCTCACTCCCCCACTCAAGTATCTTTGTTGTTAATATCTACTTTGTAAGCTTTCCTCTGCCTTTTTGCTGTTGCTTTGATAAGTATGTTTGTTTTCTCCCGTTGTAATAACCCTTCTAACCTATTGTATCTTACACGTACAACCCATGTGAAATACCTGGTCTCCCTGTAATAACCCTTCATCCTACTGTATCCTACATGTACAACCCATGTGGAACACCTGGTCTCCCCTCCCTGTCATAACCCTTCTAACCTACTTTATCCTGGAATTGTTATGCTGTCTGGCTATTGCCTATTGGGCCCTGACAGAGACATGGTTCACCGCAGAAAACACTGCTGCCCCGGCCTCCCCTTCTTCATCCAACTGTGCTTTCTTAAACCCAAAGAACATTTAGTCGAGGGGGTGGAGGCACAGGTATTCTTATCTTTCCAAAGTGGAGATTCTCTCTCTTTCGACTTCCTCCCCCTTTTCATATCCTCATTTGAATTATATGCTGTCGCTTTCACTAGCCCACTAGAGCTTAACATTCTTGTCATTTATCGTTCACCAGGGGCATTAGGAGAGTTCCTATATGAACTTGACACAAGCATATTTACAGTCTCATTCCCTCTCTATCTTCTAACCCTGCTAATTCAAGTCCTTCCCAGACAGTAATAAGTTGTCACAGTCATCAATTTCTTTTCTCTCTTTCCTCTGTTCTTATCCTCCCTGATCTTTCTGCTGCCTTTGACACATACCACCAGATCCTCCTCCACCCTCTCAGAGGTGGGGGTCTCAGGTTCTGCCCAGTCTTGGTTTGCATCCTACTAGGCAGGCCACTCCTACCAGTCGCAGATTCTTCCCAGGTTGCAACATGCATATCTGCATACCTGGCGGACATCTCAGTTTGAATGTCAACCCACCACCTCATCTTAGAGCGGGGAAGGCCTTCCGCTCCAAGATCTGTTCATCACTGTTGACAACTCCAAGGTGGTCCCCTTAAAGAGCAAAAATAACTGTGGCATGAAAACAAGAACCTGTTATTCTACTATAAACATCAAAGCAGTGAGTCGCTCTTGTGTTGTGCAACATCCATAAAATAGGACCCTACCTTACACTGTAAGTGGCTCAGATTCTGATCCAGTTGCAATGCCATTGCAATGTAATGCACTGGCAATGTAACACACTGCAACCCTACACCATCCAATTGTAATGTACAGCTCTGGAAACAAAAAAGACACCTGCACCTTTTTCTTTCCTTTCTAAAAAAAGTTGAAAAGGAAAATTGAGTGAGCAATTGTACCCTTCTGTTCCTCACTTAAAATGTTCCTTTTAGACTTTTTTGCACCTCTGAGGAGAGCATTGTGTACAGAACCCCAGGACTGCGGAAACGTCCGACTTTCATCCCAAAAAGCATTTTGGGTGAATTGCCACATAACCTGGATAAATCTGGATTTTTCTTATATCTTGCTAGATAGCCTTGCAAAAAGTTTTAAAAAACCAGGCCAGATTATGCAGTGTAACTTATTTGACATTATGCAGGTCTGGACATCAAGATTTTTCTGGTACTTGTTCTTAAGACAAGTGAATGTGTCTTTTAGTTGTCAAAGAGCAACGTTTTTTCTTTTGCTAGCTGGTCAGTTGAGTATTAGCTATGATATATTACAGGTAACGATAACCAGAGCCGTATTTTTTCCCTATGAATATTCTTGAATTTAAGCAACTTACCATTCAGCTTTATACGAGAACTCCCGATAGATAAAATAAAACATAACATGATTGGGGAATTCCTCCATTCATATTAATAGAAATGTTCTCGCCCATTTTGCTTTAAATGCCTTTTCGTCCGTTATTTAGCGTTTTCCCGCTTTCCCGGCACTTCGGCAGTTTTAGGTGCTTGGAGGAACGTCTCGAGCGTGTCCACAGTTAAATTAAGCTCGAGTCGCGTCCAGGAGGTTTGCACTGGGGTATATGACGTTCACGCGCATGTTTTAAATTCGTATACAAGCTACGCGGCAGAATGTGGCGATCTTTTCTGATCGGACAACTGAAGGTGGAATAATTTTTTTGTCAGATACTAATACACATGGATTGTTTTTTTTACTTGTCCGTGGGACAAATACAATAGGAAGTTCACTGTCCGAACCTAAAATGTGCTTGTCGCGACAAGCAAGCGGACAAGCTTTAATGTCGATCCCTGATTACGGCAAAATACTTTCTGCAGATATTTGAATGGAATCTGGTTTAACATTGTTTTGTGACATTCATGACAAAATAAATAAACATGTTCCATGTTTTGTGCTTTCACTTTTTTATTCAAGCATAGACTTATTAAAAATGAATGATGGTAATGATTAGTTTAGACGTTAAAGTTATTGTTATTGTATAGGCTAGTTTGTGTACATATGCTTTGGCAATTTTGTGTCCCAGTCATGCCACCTTTATTGAATAGTGTTTTATGTGCGTCTGGGTGCTGTATGTTGCTATCAAGGGAAGTCCGACAGCATAATATCCCTCTTGTAAATGTGTAACCACTGTGATACCAGTCTTTCACTCTAATACCAGACAAAAATAATTCAATGAAAAACGAACAATTGAATCCATGGAAATGAATTTCATAATACTGTAAGATGGTTATATTTTATTGCTCAAAATTTCCCAGCTGCCCTTAAATGACCTTTTAATGCCCCTGAACCTGCATACTCTGTGTGTGTAGGTGACCGACTGCTTCGTTCCAGAGTACTAAACTAAAGCAAATCTAACTACTGGGCAAAACGAATTCATTCATCCTAACCTTTGTGTTTGTCCTTTCACACCTCTCTCAATTTAATTTTAAATTTATTTTGGATGGGATGGGAACCACCCACCCCACACACGCACGCACAAACACTAGCACACCCATTCACGCACACACAGTCATTTTTCCTGAACTCCCGATTCCAAAGCACGCCTACGTCTCTTGGACACGAGCACGTATTGTACGTAAGCTTGTGACGTCTCAACGTCTCTGTTTGAGGTAGACCAGAGCCACCGAAAATGTCCGTCTGTGTGCTATGGATTGGTCGGGACGGGGGACTTTGGCAGGAAATAATACACATTTCCCCCTGAGTAAAACCGACACAAACCATACATTCTGACACCCTAGAAAGCTTTCTGGCGGAGGAGTGTCGAGTTGGCGTGTTAGGGCGACCACCAAGACGGATTGTATTGAGACGGTTCTCCCGTTGTAATGTCGGGTCCTGGGTCTCGAAGGAACGGGTCCAGCATCAAAATCCGTCTGACAGGTAACGTTAGCTTCCTACTATATGAAGCTTGTTCAACCAAACGGCTTGCGGTGCATGTTGTTAGTCGGGAATAAAACCTCTGAACACTGTTCAGTTTACTGGACCGACAGAGAAACTGGCGAGAGAACTGGCTATCTACATGTATTAATCTGTCACGGGACTAACGTTTGCAAGCTAACGGTTAAACTGGCGAGGAATTATGTGTCTGGCGGTGTTAGCCCAAACATCCGGTTTTCTCTTTGCAAACAGATGGCTATTGAAGCTGGTGGCTACCTACAGTACTGTAGCTGCAGTGGTGTGTTAGCAATTTTCAATTAGGCGAATATTGCACCCAACTAGTAGTTACACCAGCTATTGAAATGGATGTACAGGTACAGGAGGTACGGTAACGTTCCCAGGAACAAAATATTAGTTAGTAAGCCATATCGGAAACAGCGTTACCTAGCTAGATAGGGATAGGTATATACAGTATCTTCAAAGCCCTTTCGCGTTTAATGTTGTCGTTTTGTTAATTTGCTAACTAGCGTAAAAGTGTATACTAAGTTAATTTGCTATCTACATTAGTAAAGCTTGTTTAGATACTATAAGACCTAACCATAGCTAGCTAGCTAACGTTGTTTCGCTTACGGCTTGCTTTCTAGGCATTTTACTTGGCTAGCTAGTTAACTATGGTATTTTTTGAGATATCGGTAACTTACTAGCTCTAAAGCTTTCCTAAAGGCTTATTGGTTAATTTAGTATATGTGGTCTAACTAGTATTTTAATTGTAAGCTGGCTAGCCAGGTTATTTGTATGTTTAATAAGCTTGTCACACACTGTGTGAACCAGTCGGTCAGACCAGACTGCAGAGAGACAACTCATCTCCATGTGAATAGACCTAACCAGCCTGCGTGGCCACAATTAACTGCTACAGTAAAGGCCATTGTTCCAGCTGTGTCTACCCCCTCTCAGTAGTCCTGCAAGTCAGAAGGGAGTCCGACCTGGGGGCATACTGACAGACCTGTAGATGAAAGCGGTGTGGTTGTGGTGGTAGCGTGTCTTGTTGTGGATGGTGTGGATAGTTTGTGTGGTGGTAGTGTGTCTTGTTGTGGATGGTGTGGATAGTTTGTGTGGTGGTAGTGTGTCGTGTGTGTGTGATGGTATTGTGTCTTGTTATAGATGGTGTGGAGAGGTGTGTGTGCTGCGTGTATTTGCAGCGTGTGTGTGGTGGTAGTGCGTCTTGTAATGTGTGTGTGGATAGTTTGTGTGTGGTGGTAGTGTGTCTTGTTATGGATGGTGTGGATGGTTTGTGTGTGCTGGTAGTGTGTCTTGTTATGGATGGTGTGGATAGTTTGTGTGTGGTGGTAGTGTGTCTTGTTATGGATGGTGTGGAGAGGGGTGCTGTGTGTGGTGGTGGTGTGCCTTGTAATGTGTGTGTGTGTGGTGGTAGTGTGTCTTGTGATGTGTGTGTGTGTGTGTGGTGTTATTCTGTCTTGCTATGGGTGGCGTGGAGAGGTGTGGGTGTGTGCTGCGTGTGTTTGCTGCATGTGTGTGGTGGTAGTGCGTCTTGTAATGTGTCTGTGGTGGTAGTGCGTCAGTTAATGTGTGTGTGTGGTGGTAGTGCGTCTTGTTGTGTGTGTTTGTGTTTGGCTCGTGTTTTTCTTCTGTGCCATGCCCCCTTATGTAGGACAGGTATTCTGATTGCCTGCAGAATTCCAGATCAGTCAATGGTAGTACGGCTGTTTGATACTAATGTTTTGCCAGAACGCATAAGCAAAGCTGGCCACTGAAGAGCAAGTCTGTCTGACTTCCCGTTGTTAAATACTGTAGTGGTCTGAGACCCAGACTACAACCCAGTCGACATGGTATTGAATCTGGCTAGCGACAACAAAGATTTGCTGAGGATAAGCTGGCTAGAATCATCAGTATCGATATACTGTAACTCAAGCAAATAAGACAAAAGAAAAATACAGCCACATCGACAGAGCTGTCCAAAGAGTGGTTTCACCTCAAACACGGTTCTATTTACAAGCCTTTATAACGTAGCGCTATAATCCGCCATGTTGGAAGGTTTTTGGGGTCTTTGCCTAGCTAAATTAATGTGTTTAATGCATTTAAACACATTTTATAAGCCTATTGACCAATCAGCACTTAAATATGGACTATCGTGACATTATTTACCTGTACATTATTTTTTACATTTTGGTATTCAATTATTATTTGTAATCACCATTGGGGAACTTTTAAAAGCAACTAATTACTGGTACTAATTACAGCTCCTATGCAGTTACTAGTTATGTTACTTAGTTACTTACCATAGAAAATACTGTGTTAAGTTACTTTAAGGTCAATCTTTTATTCTATATTTACTTGCTGGTCACGTATACCAAGAAGGCACACGTTTAATGGGACATTGTATAGTTACGTAGTCAAGTATTATATAGTCAATGTCACTCCAGGGTCCAACATTAACCTTTTTTATCAGGCCTGGGCAGATTTTGTACTGGCCCGAACTGAATAAAAAAAGAAAAAACTGTAATACATTTGTATTGTTTGTAAATATTAAATAATTGGATTACTATATTTGACTTTAATAGTTATCAAATTATTACTTTAAAATATTCTTATCATCTTTTTGTAAACATACTTGCATTTGATGTGACATATACAGTGGGGAGAACAAGTATTTGATACACTGCCGATTTTGCAGGTTTTTCTACTTACAATGCATGTAGAGGTCTGTCATTTTTATCATAGGTACACTTCAACTGTGAGAGACGAAATCTTAAAACAAAAATCCAGAAAATCACATTGTATGATTTTTGAGTAATTAATTTGCATTTTATTGCATGACATAAGTATTTGATCACCTACCAACCAGTAAGAATTCCAGCTCTCACAGACCTGTTAGGTTTTCTTTAAGAAGCCCTCCTGTTCTCCACTCATTACCTGTATTAACTGCACCTGTTTGAACTTGTTACCTGTAGAAAAGACACCTGTCCACACACTCAATCAAACAGACTCTCCACAATGGCCAAGACCAGAAAGCTGTGTAAGGACATCAGGGATAAAATTGTAGACCTGCACAAGGTTGGGATGGGCAACAGGACAATAGGCAAGCAGCTTGGTGAGAAGGCAACAACTGTTGGCGCAATTATTAGAAAATGGAATAAGTTCAAGATGACGGTCAATCACCCTCGGTCTGGGGCTCCATGCTAGATCTCACCTCGTGGGGCATCAATGATCATGAGGAAGGTGAGGGATCAGCCCAAGACTACACGGCAGGACCTGGTCAATGACCTGAAGAGAGCTGGGACCACAGTCTCAAAGAAAACCATTAGTAACACACTACGCCGTCATGGATTAAAATCCTGCAGCGCAAGCAAGGCCCCCCTGCTCAAGCCAGCGCATGTCCAGGCCCGTCTGAAGTTTGCCAATGACCATCTGGATGATCCAGAGGAGCTTTTTGGTCTAAACTCCACTCGCCGTGTTTTGGGCGGAAGAAAAAGGATGAGTACAACCCCAAGAACACCATCCCAACCGTGAAGCATGGATGTGGAAACATCATTCTTTGGGGATGCTTTTCTGCAAAGGGGACAGGACAACTACACCGCTTTGTGGGGAGGATGGGTGGGACCATGTATCGCGAGATCCTGGCCAACAACCTTCTTCCCTCAGCAAGAGCATTGAAGATGGGTCGTGGCTGGGTCTTCCAGCATGACAACGACCCGAAACACACTGCCAGGGCAACTAAGGAGTGGCTCCGTAAGAAGCATCGCAAGGTCCTGGAGTGGCCTAGCCAGTCTTCAGACCTGAACCCGATTGAAAATCTTTGGAGGGAGCTGAAAGTCCATATTGCTCAGCAACAGCCCAGAAACCTGAAGGATCTGGAGAAGGTCTGTATGGAGGAGTGGGCCAAAATCTCTGCTGCAGTGTGTGCAAACCTAGTAAAAAACTACAGGAAACGTATCTCTGTAATTGCAAACAATGGTTTCTGTACCAAATATTAAGTTCTGCTTATGTATCAAATACTTATGTCATGCAATAAAATGCAAATGAATTACTTAAAAATCATACAATGTGATTTTTGTTTTAGATTCCGTCTCTCACAGTTGAAGTGTACCTATGATAAAAATGACAGACCTCTACATGCTTTGTAAGTAGGAAAACCTGCAAAATCGGCAGTGTATAAAATACTTGTTCTCCCCACTGTATAAGCTTGATAAACAATAATTTTTAGTTAATATATTTATGGTTACCTAAATATGTCTCAATGCACATTAAATTCAACAGGTGGGGCAGTTGCACTATTTGGTTCATGGGTTTGTCACTGCTAGTAAGTTCTTAGGCAGTCATAGTTAACATGACCCTTCCTGTCGACAAGCCACGTCCATTTGGTTGCAATATTTGCTGCTGGGGCTTAAGTACAATTGAGAAGAGGTCAGTGTAGCGCAGTGACACTCTTTGTGTACTGGCCCGATGTTGGGTCTTACTGGCCCAGAGCCAGCAGGCCATTGTTAGTGTTGAACCCTGCACTCACCAGCATATAACATTATCAATCAGCAAGAGTGAACAATCCCATATACCAGTAATCATATACTATATTAACAAAGAATATTTGCGTTTAGTTCTTTAATCAAGATTCATTTAAATGAAATACATCTTGTATTGCAGGTGCCTCATCACATTTTCAGGCCAGGCTTATTTTACAGCCTATATGTACAGAAAGATCCATTGTAGTAAAAAATTATTCATTCAAAATGAAATTATTTCTGAAAGAATTACACAATGTGCAGTAAAGATTTTGATCTTTAATATTTTTCCCTCATTGAGACCAGATCCTTTAGGTTCAACGTTTGTTAGGGTAAACGTCCTTATTAAGCCCACCAAATTTGGTCGAAATAATGGAGGAAAATGGTTCAAAGGTCAAAAGGAAGACAATCCCCATTGAAACACTGTCAGGTGGCCTTAATTGGTGCAGGTGGTCTTAAAGGGAAAATCTGTGAATTTATGGTTAAAAGACAGAACATTTTATTCTACACACATGACCTAAAAAAAGTTTATGAAATATATCAACATATGGTGCACTAACATAACATGAAAAGTTATCATGCAGAAAGGTAATTATCCATCCCAGACAGTGTGCTATTTTTGCTTGTGTCCCATTTAAGCCCACAAGGTGAAAATGTTAATAAAAACATTTATAGATATTTATTTTTAATATTTAACAGCATAAAAACATGCTGGATACAAAAATGTAAACTATACCTGCTTATTGTGCCTTATGTCATCGCAATGAACCATACTATACAGCTAATGTATAGTCTGCCGGACCCGGTCTCCCCCTACTATAACAGTCTGCCGGACCCGGTCTCCCCCTACTA
>JACXGK010014633.1:0-11262 GCA_016801125.1 Novumbra hubbsi
AATGACCACAGTTATTGACCATGTTATAAACTATGGTCTCTCTATGAGGTAATGACCACAGTTATTGACCATGTTATAAACTATGGTCTCTCTATGAGGTAATGACCACAGTTATTGACCATGTTATAAACTATGGTCTCTGATGTGGTAATGACCACAGTTATTGACCATGTTATAAACTATGGTCTCTCTATGAGGTAATGACCACAGTTATTGACCATGTTATAAACTATGGTCTCTCTATGAGGTAATGACCACAGTTATTGACCATGTTATAAACCAGGCCGGTTTACAGGTGCAACCAAATGTGAAGCGTTGAACAGTTGCGTCAATAGTATACATTGTTTTGGCAAAACAACAGGTGAGATTTGTATCCTTCCATGATAATTGAACTGCATATTATAGTTCAATACAGTATGTTCACATTTTTACATGTGCTGACATTTTGAAAAATATTGATTGTTTTGTGTTTTTGAGCAGATCTACCGGTTGTCTCCCACGGGGGGAGGGGCAGAATATTACCACATGGGCAGAACCTTTCCATTGTTGACATGGTAACGGGCAACAATGCAATAAAACTGCAGGAAATTGGGACAGAGTCCTGGCAGACAATATCACTTTTGGGAATGTGAATACAGTCAGCACAACGACAATTACCTAGAGAAACACCCTTTGACAGAAACGGTGAACGTGTGAAAGAACGGTATCAATATGTAGGTAAGATGTCTGTCCGATAACCAAACGGGGTACATACACAGCTATGCATAATGTAAGTACTGTCAAACTGTGGATTTACTGTATTTTAGAGAGTAATGGAGATGGAAGCCAGGCAAACTGCACACACATTCATCTGTGTGGATGAAGCTGGATTCAACCTGGCAAAAACACGCCGTTGGGGAAAATGTGATTGGTCAGAGAGCCACCATGGAAGTCCCAGGCCAGAGAGGAGCTAACAAAGTGGAACACAAAGAACTGTAATCATAGATTAGATTTGTGCTGTAATTATTGACAATGACGTCAATCATGGCCTTTCCATGACAGAGGCTGTGCAGCACGTCCAGGCCAGTGAGAATAACAATGACAATAATAAAGTTACAATGTCAGACCACACTGTATACAGTACAGTTACAATGCCAGACCACACTGTATACAGTACAGTTACAATGCCATACTGTATACAGTACAGTTACAATGCCAGACCACACTGTATACAGTACAGTTACAATGCCAGACCACACTGTATACAGTACAGTTACAATGCCAGACTACACTGTATACAGTACAGTTACAATGCCATACTGTATACAGTACAGTTACAATGCCAGACCACACTGTATACAGTACAGTTACAATGCCAGACTACACTGTATACAGTACAGTTACAATGCCATACTGTATACAGTACAGTTACAATGCCAGACCACACTGTATACAGTACAGTTACAATGCCATACTGTATACAGTACAGTTACAATGCCAGACCACACTGTATACAGTACAGTTACAATGCCAGACCACACTGTATACAGTACAGTTACAATGCCAGACCACACTGTATACAGTACAGTTAAAAAGCCAGACCACACTGTATACAGTACAGTTAAAAAGCCAGACCACACTGTATACAGTACAGTTAAAATGCCAGACCACACTGTATACAGTACAGTTACCATGCCAGACCACACTGTATACAGTACAGTTACCATGCCAGACCACACTGTATACAGTACAGTTAAAATGCCAGACCAAACTGTATATAGTACAGTTACAATGCCATACTGTATACAGTACAGTTAAAATGCCTGACCACACTGTATACAGTATAGTTACAATGCCATGCCACACTGTATACAGTGCAGTTACAATGCCAGACCACACTGTATACAGTACAGTTACAATGCCATACCACACTTTATGCAGTACAGTTACAATGCCATACCACACTATGTACAGTACAGTTACAATGCCACACCACACCGTATAAAGCACAATATCTCTGTACATTTAAGGAAGAATTTGCATTGGTTTGGTGATTTGATAGCTTGGTCTATTTTATATTTTATTTTCTGTACACACACTTTTGCTGTGTTTTGCTTGTGTTTTTCACAGCATTAAATACATGCAACAAAACCATATACATATCTTTGACATTTCTAATACTATTACTATGTATATAGGGGTCTGGACAAGATAATAGAAACATAACGTGGAAAGCCTTATTAACTTTCAAGTAACTAAATTACAAAGCAGCCGCAAATGTTACATTAGGCTGATTGCTAATTAGCAGTAGGAATGAGTCAGCTTTTACTGAAAGTACACGCTCTCCTTATTTTTGAGGCAAAGTATGTAGTCATTGTTTGATTTCTTCATCTTTTGCCCAATATCATGAATGCCAATAATTATTTACTTCATTTACTTATTTACTGTATGATCATCTATATGTTGACTAGGATTTGTGGTTGTGTCAAAACAGAAGAAGAAAGCTACTGACACTGAGCAGACACAAGCAGATAACGTCAAGACTGGGACATGATCTCATCTATATGCAGGGTTTGACTCATCTGGACTTAATTCACTTGACTCATATGACATTTCCAAACATGAATCTTTGGAACCATTCAGTCGTCAGATATCCTTCGATTCTGTACCCAAGGCTGACAGTTATGGATAAAACACATATCTCAAGGACACATTTTTTAGGGGATAAACCCAAGGCTCTTAAAGACTGATGACATTGATAATTGTGTTTGATGCAAGCAAATCAAATGTGTCTTGGTGACAGCTCATCCCTGGAGCCAGAATGAATGGGATTGGAGTCAATGGAGCGGACAGAGCTTGCAACAGGCTGAATGCTCTAAATTGACATTTGACTCAATTGAGAGGACAAATCACATCCACAGATGGTTCTCAGCTGTGGATGTTGCAATGACAAAATAGAGTGGAACTGGCTTTGAGGTCCAGATTTGAAGACCCCTGGTCTAGGTGTTGTCTTTCTATTGTTAACTGTCAAGGTCCAGGCTTGTTTCTAGTGTGAAAAACTATTTAAGGTCTAAGGCCTCATTGGGATTTCAAATCTGTCTGTTACTCTCTTGACCTTCTGACCACTCAGTAGGTCATCCTTCATAGTAGAATGATGTCCTTTATATTTTGGAGTCTGAATAGCCTTAACTAGAAGAAGGATGAATACATAACATTGTTTTAGAAGCTTCCATTAGTATATTTGTGAAATTGTGTGAAGAAATATAAAAACGTATGTTGACATGTAGTTGTTTTTATTGAGAAACACATAGTTTCTTTTTTACATTAAATTTAAATATCCCCAGGGGTTCACACACTATTTACAAAAATACAATATTAGATTTGATTCTCGGCATAAATGTGTCACCTCCAGCGGAACACCAGTGTTTCTGATAGAGATTTGGAGTGCTTCTACTTTACAGAAATACACAAACAAAACTCAATCATTGCAGCGGACTGTCACATACAACTTGAAAAAAACTAAAGGTTTCTCACTTTGACCAGTCCAGGGATATGAATAGAAATGTAACGGGTGCGCTTTTTGGGTAAATCTCTGTTATTTAAAGTAATGCCTTAATCTCTGTTGTTTAAAGTAATGCCTTGATCTCTGTTGTTTAAAGTAATGCATTGATCTCTGTTGTTTAAAGTAATGCCTTGATCTCTGTTGTTTAAAGTAATGCCTTGATCTCTGTTGTTTAAAGTAATGCCTTGATCTCTGTTGTTTAAAGTAATGCCTTGATCTCTGTTGATTAAATTAATGCCTTGATCTCTGTTGTTTAAAATAATGCCTTGATCTCTGTTGTTTAAAGTAATGCCTTGATCTCTGTTGTTTAAAGTAATGCCTTGATCTCTGTTGTTTAAATGAATGCCTTTATCTCTGTTGTTTAAAGTAATGCCTTGATCTCTGTTGTTTAAAGTAATGCCGGGTGCTGCTTAATCATCCCATTGTTTTGCAAATTCATTTATGTAGATATTAAATAAACAGGGACTCAGAATGTAATCCTGTTGAACACCTTATCTTTGGGGGAAGAAGTCACTTTGTTTATTTCCAAATCTGATGGCACATTTGTTGTATGGCACATTGTATGGTTTTAATGAAATCATATGACCTTCATGTCAAATATAATCAAATGCTTTCTCAAAATCGATAAAGCAGGAATATATTTTGGTTTTGTTCTGTTTCATATGTTTGTCAATAAATGTGAGGAGGGTTTAGATGTGGTCGGTTGTGCGACAATTTGGTAGAGATCAGATTTGTCTGTTTCACCGTACATTGTGTTCACTGAGGTATTGTTGTAGTCTTTCGTTTATTATTGCACAAAATATCTTCCCCAGGTTGCTGTTGACACATATGCCCCTATAATTATTTGGACCACTCTTGTCTCCATTTCTAAGTAAGGGTGTGATCAAGCTTTTGTTCCAGATGTCAGGGAAGTAGCCCACCCTTTGTCCTGACAAAGTTGAAGAGTTTAAGTACGGCTGTGCTGAATTTGTGGTAGATATATTTAATCATTGCATTTAATTTCCTGTCGGCACAACAGGCTTTTCTTGGTGTCGACCCTGAAGTTTGTCACATAGCTCATGTTCTGTTATTGACAAATCCAATGGTTTTTGATTGACTTTATGGTGGATTCAAGCATTAGAGGTTTTCCAGCCATTTCTTTTTGGGTCGGACTCATTTTAATATCACTTTATAGTGTGTTGTAATGTGTTTGCCACACATCTCTATTTTGGATGGCCATGTGTTCCTGGTGTCATTTAGTTAAATAATTCTCCCAAAACTGATTTGTATTTTTTTGGGTTTTCAGGATGTTGTTGTATTCTTTCAGTGTTTGGTTATCAGGTTCTCTATGATTTTGGTTAGAAATACCTTTTCGTGTTTTTCGCATATACTTACGCATATACTTACATTTCTCCTTCTTTGGTCTTTTACATTGGTTTCTATGGGTTTAGTTCAGTTTAGATAATGATTCCAATTTGTCAAATACATTTTTTATTTCTTGATCGGCCAAGTTTACGCCTTATTTATGTGTCTGAGTGAGTATGATGGTAGGGGGGTGCTGACATTTAATGGTATGTGTTTGTCTCCCTGGACACTGATGGTGTCAGGTTTTCTGCTTGTTCTGGCATTGAGATCTCCAAATATTCTAACCTTTTCCTGGACCTGGAAATGGCTTATCTATTCCTCTAGGATGGAGAAGCTGTCTTCCTTAAAGTAAAGGGATTCTGAAAGGGGAATATACGTGACACGCAAGAATACATTTTGATTTGTGGAGAATGCATTATTGTTATTTTTTATCCAGGTGAAAAATTCCTGATTAGCTGCATTGAGTGTATTTACTCCTTCTTGTACCATATTAACATTCCTCCTGAGTCCCTACCTTGGTTAACCCCTGTCCTCTGGGTAGAAGGGACATCCATCTCTCTTTAACCTAGGAGGCAGCCTTCTAGTCTACTCCATGTCGCTTGTAAGATTATGATATCCGAATCACCTAATTCTCTAAGAAATACTGAGTTTCTGCTTTTGAGATCAAAAGCTGAGGTTCTCAAACCTCTTTCCCTCTCCTAATCTCTATATGTCTCTCTTTCCCTATTCTAATATCTCACTGTCTCGCTTTCCCTATTCTAATCTCTCACTGTCTCTCTCTCTTTCCCTCTCCTAATTTCTCTATGTGTCATGTCCTGGCTGGGAGCCCCTAGCCTACTCTATGTTTTGGGGCTCGCATTCAGGGCATGCCACCTAGAGAGGCCTCTGGCCCTCTCTATGCCGCTGTGGGCTCCCCAGTCAGAGCAGCTGTGTTCAGTTGACTCTGATTGGGGAGCCTACTTAGGTTAGGCGAATGCCACACCTTAGGTGTGGTTGATTGTTTGTGTTTTTGTTTCACAACTTCACGGTCTGTTCTTTGTTTGATTCCCATCTCATGTGGATACGCTGCACGTTTATTTTGTAAGTTTCATGTTTATATATAGTCCCGTTTTGCTGTTTACTTCAGCACCTTTTATTTCATATACTGTGTAGTTCGTGTTTCGTGTCTTTGGAATTACATACACCTTTACGTTTCAAAATGTCTGCTTTTGGTTTCACCATGCACAACAGCCGTGACACTATGTCTCTATTTCCCTCTCCTAATCTCTATATGTCTCTCTTTCCCTCTCCTAATTTCTATATGTCTCTCTTTCTTTCTCCTAATTTCTCTGTCTCCCTTTGCCTGTCCCTCTTGGTGATACCACAAATAGTTTTAATGGTTTGGGCACCTTCATTATGATCTAAATGACAATAATTACAGTCATTTCATTATCCATTTCTGTGCAAACTTTGTTGGAATTTAGAAACGCAGGCCGTGTGATTTAGTGAGGAACAGCCACGTCAGCTCTCCTTTCAGGACACTTTGAATGTAGAAACGCAGTGTGATTTAGTGAGGAACAGCCACGTCTGCTCTCCTTTCAGGACAGTATGAATGTAGAAATGCAGTGTGATTTAGTGAGGAACAGCCACGTCAGATCTCCTTTCAGGACAGTATGAATGTAGAAATGCAGTGTGATTTAGTGAGGAACAGCCACGTCAGATCTCCTTTCAGGACAGTATGAATGTAGAAACGCAGTGTGATTTAGTGAGGAACAGCCACATCTGCTCCTTCCAGGACCGTGCTTTCTTTCTGTTCTTTTTCTTTTCTCTTTGTCTCCTCGAGGATCCCTCGCTCACAGTTCCAGCTCTTCCCTCTGTTTAGTGGTCGTCCTGCAGGCCAGGAGGAAGCCAGCAGAGGTGAGGAGTTGTGTCCCCCCAGAGAGCCAGGCCATGACGAGGGACCAGCCAAACACTGTGCTGACAACATCCATGTTCACCCCGGTCAGCTCAGCCAGACACAACGCCTCCTGGAAGACTGCTGCAGAGTACGCCATGTACACGCTTACCCCTGTTAGAGTAGACAGGGCTGAAAGGGGACAAAGAGAGGGTAGGAGGGAAAATAAGGAGACAGAGGGGGAAAGAAGGACAGTTGTGACAAGGCATTAGATACTGTACTATTCCCATAATAAAATGTGTTGACGCGTTCAGTTCTAGAGTGAGTCACCAGCTGGATAGCATGATCTGCTTTTGACCACTCAGATGGTATAAGGAGGTAGCATACTATATTGGTAATATAACCCTGTTTTCAAGAATGTTGAGACACTGTGTAAAAGGTAAATATAAACGATGTGCAAATCATTTAAAATGTATATTCAATTGAAAATTGTGGTCTGACGAAATCATTTTTGAGATTATTTTGGGGAATCATGGCAACCTCCGGGGTATGGAGAAAGAACTGGCTTGTTATCAGTGCATAGTGCCAGCATCCGTGATGGTATGGGGGTGTATTAGTGCACATGACATGGATGACTTGAATTTCTATGAAGGCACCATTAATGCTGAACAATATATATAGATTTTGGAGCAACAGATGTTGCCATCCAGACAAAGTCTTTGTCAGGGAATGCCTTGCTTACAGAACAATGCCAAATCACATTTTACACATATCACAACAGCAGTCTCTGTAGTAAAAGTTCACACCTGCCCCCTATTTAAAACTTGGCGCATTATGAAATTATAAATAGAGCAGGAGGCCCCAAACTATTGAGCAGCTACAATCCTATACCAAGCAACAATGGGACAACATTCCACTTTCCAAACTACAGCAATGGGTCTCCTCAGTTCCAAAATGCCTACTGAGTTTTGTTAAAAGAAGAGGTGATGCAGCACAGTGGTGAAGATGCCCCGGTCCCAATTTCTTTTAATGTTTGCTGGCATCAAATAAAATAAAATGTGTTTTCCATTTTCAGTTTTCAACATTTGATATGTTACTATTTTCAATTCAAGGATTTGCACATCATTGCATTCCTTTTTTTTGTTGAATTTTACACAGAATCTCATCTCAACTTTTCTGGAAACATTGTTGTACGATTCAATTTTGTGACTTATCCCAGTGTGTTTTAGAACAAATGATTGTCTCATTGTTCTCAACACCAAAATCTTCTTGCAGGTTGTCAACACAAGCTTCAAAACAACAACATAAGCTTCAAAGACAACAGACAAGGTCACAAACTTCTGAGACAACGACATAGGCTTTAAAGACAACAAGACAAGCTTCAACAACAACAACACTAGCGTCAAAGGCAACGGACATTAGCACACGCATCAAAGACAACAAACTTTGACACAGCTTCAAAGACAATGAACATTGACACAAGCTTCAAAGACAATGAACATTGACATAAGCATCAAAGACAACAAACTTAGACACAAGCATCAAAGACAACAAACTTCGACACAAGCATCAAAGACAACAAACTTTGACACAAGCATTAAAGATAATGAACATTGACACAAGCCTCAAAGACAACGAACATTGACACAAGCATCAAAGACAATAAGCATTGACACAAGCCTCAAAGACCACAAAATTTGACACAAGCATCAAAGACAACGAACTTTGACACAAGCATCAAAGACAATGAACATTGACACAAGCATCAAAGACAATAAGCATTGACACAAGCAACAAAGACAACAAACTTTGATACAAGCCTTAAAGACAATGAACTTCGACACAAGCATCAAAGACAATGCCACCACTCTCTGGAACTGCTGCAATAGGAGTCTGACGATGGAGGGATGCTTCAAGACAGGGCTCATTCTTTAATATCTTGCTGGTTTTCAGGGTTTAAGTTTAGGTGCCTGTATAACACACTGTTGCATTAACATTTTTGCCATTTAGCAGTCTTATCCAGAGTGCCTTTCAGTAAGTGCATACTTTTTAAAAGAGGTATGTGGAAAAAAACACATTGTTTAGTTGTAGGCGCATTCTTATCAATTAATTAGTCATCTGTAAACGTCACTGCTGTAAATAAGACATTTAAATGCAGTCTTTTAGCAAAAACACTAATCCAGAGCACGAACAAGAAGGTCATTCCTCTTGTGTTTCAAGATGTCTAGGAAAACCAACATCGAAAGTACACTTTTCTTCATCGAAGCCATTAGGCAAAGTCAGTGCCAGAGAAATTAAAGTTAAGTGCATCTTCATTCGGGTGGTGGGGGTGGGGGTGGAGGATTATTAAGACACTCATTCAAGAGGTTTAAAGTCGCTTTCAGAAGACTGGCAGGGAAACCACACACATAACAGGAGATAACAGACAGTTATTGGAGTTAGTGAAACTAGTTTAGGAGATAGGAGGCGATACGAGAGTTATTATCTATTAGTGTGAAAACCCTTAAAATATAAACTTCAATGCCTTCATCTAAAACCAATTTGGGTTACATTTGCTCTACTTGGAACCAACATATTAAAGGTAATATTCTAAGGGTTTTTACACTATAATAACACTATAATAATCACTTTCCTATCACCATCAACAGTCCTTGCTTGGACAGAGAGCTATAACTTAGTTACCAGATAAAAAACATTGTCAGCAAGTTTATTCACCATCAAATGTTGCGTGACATGTGTTATGTCTTACGGAACAGCAAGAGTAACTTGTTGCTAGTGTGACTCAAAAAGTGTGTTTACATTTTATGATAATGTTATTTAAATGAATGTGTGTTTGTGACAGTTGATATTGTCTAAATTGCCTCTCAAACTCACAAAGGGTTTGTCTATGGAGACAGAACAAAAACGAATTAAGGACATAAGTAAAGCCCATGGAGAGACTGTAAGTGTTATTCACTGATGCTCAAATACACTGTTATATCGCTTGGCTGGCTCCATTCTCTGCTATCTGCATGCATGCTATTTATTTAAAACCTTAAGATTCTCTAATAGGACCCGAATCAGATAGTGAGGTAAGAGATGACCAGGACAAAACACCATGTAGATGTCATTTCTGAAAAAAGGAGCATACATATGAATTCACTTGCAAAGACAACAAGGTTGCATTGTCTTCAATCTCATCCAAGTGAAGTGGGTATTCACTTTACAAATGTACAAAATATAACCTCATTCCACAAATAAATCCTAAAATGGTCCCGACATAATTATAGGCACCTTCAAGAACTAGTTAGAATGAATTACATTTCAAGCATGTGATTCTCATTTACTTCAAACTTTCAGTCTTCAGTAGTGAGGTGCAGGTGCAATATGAACATCACTCGTTCAACCAGTGGGATCAAATTATTCTTCTGTTTTGTGTCACTGTGTATACCTCATGGAGCGTGGGGGAAAGAAAACCAGACAAGTGTCTAAGGAGATCAGACACAAGATTGAACCAGGACAATCACAAGCCCACAAGTCTATTTCCAGAGATCTTGATGTTCCTGTGTCCTCTGTACAAGTCTGACTGAAATTTGTCAAACACACTGGACCATGCTACAATCTTTGTCTGACAATATCTTTTCTCTGTTTGCAGAATACAAAATAATGCCCTCAGAGAAAAGAAACCCTTCCCCACCGTCAAGCGTGGAGGGGCTTGACACTAGAGGTCTTGAACGTGTGCCTGGCATCATGAAATAAAAGGAACACCAAGGTATTTGGATCTTTTTAGTTTTTCTCTGAAAACTGTGTGTTCTTCTGTGTTGACCCCATCATTTTCCAGAATGATGGGGTCTCCAAAAACTTTAAAACATACTCAAGAAAAGTTCACAACAAATCCCTGGACTAATCTAAATTTGCCAGCAATGAGTTCAGATCTGAATTCCATGAAAAACTTGAGAGATCTCAAAACAGCAGTTGGGAGAAGGCCTTCAAATCGGAGCAGTTTTCACAAGAAAAGTAGGGCCAACTCCCAGTAAAGTAGTATAGGAATGTCCTCAATGCCAATTGATTGCACTTATTTTGTCCAAATGCTGTGTAACCAAATATTGAGTATAATAATTCTTGAATAATTTCTTTTTGATTAAAACAGATCTATTCACTTCTGAAAGCTGTGCTAGGGTTAGGGTTAGGGTTAGGGCTAGGGTTAGGGTTAGGGTTAGGGCTAGGGTTAGGGCTAGGGTTAGGGTTAGGGCTGACAGTTTGATGTGAGTTTAGTCCCTTAAATTGTCCAGGGCTTGTGGTGGTTTAAGACCCTGCTACGGTTTCAATGTGCCCTAGGCCCTTCCCTGCCTTCTCCCAGGGTTCCCTTCCCTGCCTTCTCCCAGGGTTCCCTTCCCTGCCTTCTCCCAGGGTTCCCTTCCCTGCCTTCTCCCAGGGTTCCCTTCCCTGCCTTCTCCCAGGGTTCCCTTCCCTGCCTTCTCCCAGGGTTCCCTTCCCTGCCTTCTCCCAGGGTTCCCTTCCCTGC
>JACXGK010014634.1:0-11350 GCA_016801125.1 Novumbra hubbsi
GAACGCATCCCTCCCTGATTCCCTGCACCTGTTCCTTGTTAAACGGTGTATATCATCCCTCATGTGTCTTGTCTCTGCGTTCGTTATTGTCTCAATGTTTCGTGGCAGCACATACGTGCTCTATGTCCTTCTCCGTGAATTAAAAACCTTGTCGTTTATGCCTACCTGCAGTTTGGTCTCACAATACCTCCACGTTACAAAAAGTCCACCAACTCTAATTACATTTTTAAAATAACTTGTTAAAATAAGTTATCGACTGACTAAAACATGTATATGTAACAAACTCTTAATTTAAAGCAATTACACACTAACCACATTCATAGTTTCTTAGAGTGCAGTACATTGCTAACACCATTACACAATCACAATGAACTGTACTGTATGTTTCATGAACTTGATTCCAATTACTTATTCCAATTACTTAGTCTGGCTAACTACATTTTGGCAAGTGGAGTTTTTTTGTAGGCAATGTCCAGTGTTCAATTAAAACATGTATTTTAAACATTTGGTTCAATTGGCTTGCAAGAACCATCTAAGAATTAATTAGCTCATTATGTTCTTACAACATAAGTTAAGATATGTATAGAAGCTGCCACACAATGACTTAGATTTACACAGCAGAAATGGTAAACAAGTAACCAATCTTAAAATAATTCAATAACATTTAAGATAATTGGAGCTGTCGAAGCTATCAAAATAGCACACTTTTCTTAAATCAAAATGCCATTACTTACCAGGCTTTACATTTGACTGCATGATGCATCTTTAATCTTAACCTGCAATTCTCAAATTATTTTACAGTTTACTTCATGTCCCTTACTTGCGACAGGGTATTTATCCCTGTCCCTGATTGTTTACTCAATGGATTGCTTAGTTCTAATTGGAAATTGGAGAGTTAATTATCCCCCAGTCTGTACTTGGCACATCATCTAGGCCTCCCTGGAGAGAATGTTAGGGTTGCCTCATAATACTAAGAAACTAATTCAGGTTGACCAAATGGGACTATTGAGGTTCCAGTGGACATAATAGGGGCCCATACTCGATTGATTTGAATTGTGCTGGAAATATCAAGGTTACTCAGCAGCCATTTATTTAATGGTCAAAACTTAGATAGAAGTAACTACACATTTGTACGTCATATGTCTGCTTGCTTTTTCACTGGCTCTTGTTCTGTCTTTCTCTTTCAAAGTGTATTGTTTGTTCCTGACTCTCTATTGCAGTAATAACTTTCCATTGTTGCTTTCTGTAAAAGGGCAAAACATGCAGATCGAACCTACTGAAACACTAGACAAGTCTTCCTGAGGGTGTTATTGTCACGAGGTGGAGGAATGGAGGAACCAATTGCAGGCTTCATATGCAAACGTATAATCGGTTTAATGAAATAAAAACTAGATACAGACTTAAAAAACTACAGTAAACCACCATTATATAACAGCGAAAAAGAAACAAAAAGCACCAGGTAACTTATAACAAAGTGCAATGTATTAAATGTCTCTCAAAAACCCCATTGTGAAACAAGTTGACCCCAATTTCTGGAAACATCCTATGGTCTGTAGTGTTTTGAGAGATTTTAATTGAATTGAATATGCTTTGCAACATATGGTACACGTCTTCCATGATCTCAGGTAATGGACGGTTGAGGCAGATTTGCATTCCTATTAACTCAGAGCAGTAGGTTGTGTACTTGAAACGTTTAACTTTGAGAGAAAACAATGGAGAGGAAAACACATGTCCTTATAATGAAAAAACAACCTCTCTTGATATATAAAAAAAGTAAAAGATTTTGATGACTATATCAACCCTTCCAGATTTGACTTTGAAACAAAGCATTTTCAGTGGATTGAAAACTAATCCATGATGCTCCTTTCGAAGGATTTCCATTTTTGTGCTCTATTACGGGCAGAAGATATTGTACAACAATTGTGGGTAATATATTAATAAAATGTAACCTTTTGTAGAAAATAAATTGGTAATGTAATGTCATACAGGCAAACAAAAAGTGTCTTTGAAAAAGTATGCATGGAAAACTTATAATCAAATAATTGTAACCTTGCTGCAACATAGAAACATGAGTTAATCATAAGAAAATAATTGAATTAGACCAATAAAAGCATTAGGCATGGTGCAAAAGGGCTAATATAGATGATAAAATGTAGCAGTCATATTACAAGTCAAAAAGTTAGACAGCTGTACTGTGAGACATTGATGTCATATGGGAACAGTACTTTTTTGTTCCAATACCATTGGCATTGCCTCTTTAATCAGATATTACAAATATAACATTTTTAATTTAGCAAATCCAGAGATTGTGAACAACTGTCATATCTCTCTGGACATTTTAAACTAATATATTATATAGGACACCCGCTATAAAACAAAGTGTTTGGTGTTGAACAGTCTGAAGTTTTTTCTGCAGACTACATGAAGACATTAAATTATCTCCTTTTGTATCTCCTTTTGTATTATCTACTTTTGTATAGTCCATCTTTCATGGACTATACAAATAAATATGAACAAAAATAAAGATGTTTGCGAGTTTAATTCCATCAAGAGGCATAACCTTTTTTGTTAGGGAATTGTTTTGTCTAGGCTGGCATTTTTCTTTCTTTGTAACCTTACCTTTAACCTTCATCCTAACATTTGTATGTGTGAACCCTATCCCTAATCCTTAGTGAACCCTAAATTAATCGTTAACCGTAAAGGTTAATTTTCAAATACATTTTTTTCATTCTGAATCTATTAAGTAAAAGACAAACATCATAGTGACATGTTAAGTTGCAACATAACAGTGGGTGAACTTAATTGCACTGATTTATATTCATACTGAACAATAATAGATGGCTAGAGATACAGTTGAGGTGTGAACAGTTTTCAATTTGTTATTTTAAGGCTGTAGGTTTATGTTATATACAGCTGTGGCCATAATGAGAATGACAAATATACATTTTCAGCTGCTTCAGTTTTTATTATGTCAATTTGCATATACTCCAGAATGTCATGAAGATTGATCAGATGAATAGCAATTAATTGATCCCAATTAATGTGGGATGAAAATTACCTTAATCCCCTAAAAAACATTTCCACTGCATTTCAGCCCTGCCACAAAAGGACCATCTGACATCATGTCAGTAATCCTCTCGTTAACATAGGTGAGTGTTAAAGAGGACAAGGCTGGAGATCACTCTGTCTGTTTGTCTTAATCTGCTGATTAAATTAGAATAACAGACTGGAAGCTTTAAAAGAAGGGTGGGGCTTGAAATCATTGTTCTTCCTCTGTTAACCATGGTTTCCTGCAAGGAAACATGTGGATTATTGCTTTGCACATAAAGGCCATTTCATGCAAGGACATTTCTGCTAGTAAGATTGCACCTAAATCTCCCATTAATTGTATCATCAAGAAGTTCAAGGAGAGAAGTTCAGTTGTTGTGATGTGTGAAGACGTTTTCAGGGCACCCAAGAATGAACACAGCAATGAATAAAGCATGGTACCAAAACATCTTCCGAGGGCAATTTCTGCCAACCATCCAAGAACAGTTTGGTGACGAACAATGCCTTTTCCAGCATGATGGAGCACTTTGTTATAAGGCAAAATTGATAACTAAGTGGCTTGAGGAACAAAACATCCACATTTTGTGGCCATGTCCATGAAACTCCCCAGACGTAAATCCCATTGACAACTTGTGGTCAATCCTCAAGAGGCAGGTGGACAAATAAAACCCCACACATTCTGACAAACTCCAAGCATTGATTATGCAAGAATGGGCAGCCATCAGTCGGGATGTGGCTGAGAAGTTAATTGACAGCATGACAGGGCAAATCGCAGAGGTCTTGAAGAAGAAGGGTCAACACTGCAAACCATGACTCTTTGCATGTACTTTATGTAATTGTCCATAAAATCTTGGAAATGCTTGTAATTATACTTCAGTATACCATAGTAACATCTGACAAAATGATTTAAAAACACTGCAGCAGCAAACTTTGTGTAAACCAATACTTGTGTCATTCTCAAACTTTTGGCCTCGTCTGTACATACACAGTACCAGTTGGGAAACATTTACTCATTCAATAGAATTCATTTTGTGGGTTATTTTGACATTAATAATAATAAAGAAAAAAATTAATCTATGAAACACAGAATCATTTTGTCAGCAAAAAGGTGTTGAAGGTACATTTAATATTGTACATTTTTCGAAAGTAGCCTCCCTTTGCTTAAATGACAGCTTTGCATATTTCTTCATTACCTCAAGGAGTTTCATTAGGTAGTCACCTTGAATGTATTTTCATTTACCAGGTGTGCCTTGTCAACAGTCCATAATTATTTTAAGATATGACAGTCAGCAAAACCTTTAAAGTGAATGATCAAGCACTATGTTGACTTTGGCGGTCATGAGGACCACCATAGGAATGGAAGACCCAGTGTTACAGCTGCTGCTGTGGATAACTTTTTTAAAGTTACCAGACTCTTTTACAGTCTTTACAGATTACAGTTACAGATTTTTCAAAGTAACAGAAGAGACTTTGTGAATTAGTCCAACTGAAGAAGACCTTCTTGGGTCAAGATACATGATAAATGGACATTTGACAGATGAAAATCTGGGATGTGTGGGACCGCAGAGTGAAAGAAAAGCAGCGAACAAGTGCTAAGCATATGCGGAAAATCCTTCAAGACTGTTGGGAAAGCATTCCTGGTGCCTACCTCATTAATCTGGTTGAGAGAATGCCAAGAATGTGCAAAGCTGTTACAAAAAAAATATTTTCATTGTAACACTTTCTTGGTTACTATTATTCTATGTGTTATTCTATAGTTTGAGTGTCTTCACTAACATTCTACAGTGTGAAACATACACCGCAAAAACAAATTACGGGAACGATGAGTAAAAAATAATAAAGATTAAAATCTTTACGGTACATAGTGTAACAAAATTACGTAACAACTGTCAATGGACACAAAAATCTGATTTAGGGCTGGATTCAAACATACACCAAAAATCTAAGTAAACAATTCAAATAACAGGCTGTTCTAACTTGCGTGAAATTCATCACAGCAAATCTTAATGTGACACAGTAGTGTGAATAGCCCCCACGTGCTGACAACATCTGGACATGCTCCTGATGAGTCAGCGCATGGTGTCCTGGGGGATCTCCTCCCAGACCTGGATCAAGGCATTAGTGAGCTCCTGGACAGTCTGTGGCTTTACTTGGCAGTGTCAGATGCACCGATTCATAACATCCCAGAGGATCTCAATTGGTTTTAGGTCTGGGGAACGTGAGGGCCAGTCAATGGCATCAATGCCTTTGTCATCAAAGGAAGGAACTGACTACACACTTTGGCCACAGGCGGCCTGGCATTCCAGGAAGAACCCAGGGCTCAATGCAACAGCATAAGTTCTGATCATGGGTCTGAGGATTTCATCCCGGTACCTAACAGCAGTCAGGGTATCGTTGGCTAGTACGTGGAGGTCTATTCAACTCCCCAAGGACTCCTCAGACCATCACTGACCCCCTGCCAAATCGGTCATGCTGGATGATTTCGCAGGCAGCATAACATTCACCATGGCATCTCCTGACTCTTTCACATCTGTCACACCTGCTCTCATCTGTGAAGAGAGATGACAGAACTGCCAATTCTGGTGTTCTCTGGCGAATGCTTATCGAGCTGCACGTTGCTGGGCTGTGAGCACAGGTCCGACTAGAAGACATCAGGCCTCATGGAGTCTGTTTCTGAGGGTTTGGTCAGAAACATGCACACCAGTAGCTCGCTGGATGTTATTTTGTAGGGTTCTTAATTTTTTAAGTCTGGTAAAAATAAATAAAATATAGTTATTTTAGCCTGTCAAATAATGCGACTGGTACTGCATTAGTAGTGTTGTAGTTCTTCAACTTCAAGTGCATCAGTTTGTTATATATCTTGTCATATTAGCTACTCTTCTGTGTACATTTTATAAACCTGTGTTATCTAGGTAACTTTTTAATGTGCAGCAAATTTTGATTAAATAAATTGTTGTAATGCAGCTCTTAGTGACTCATGGCTCGACTCATGTCTCAATTATGAAGGACTCAGACGCCGAGTTGAACTCTGGGGATTTGGGACTCGATTTGTTCTCATATTTTAGTGACTTGACTACATCACTGCCGTTTAGTATGTGTTTTCTTCAAAACAAGTGAGATTCATTTGCATCAGGGGAAGTGAGTTTGTTTTTTGTTTGGCTATCAGTTTTGGAAAAGAGTGCCTAAGTGATTGTAAGCGGCAGCACACTCCACCTCATGGGCTTTCACTGAGTGTCCTATTTATTTGACAAAATAAAGTAATATCCAAAGGAAAAGGAAACCATCAGTAAGAGGAAAGAATCCTCTTATTGATAGTGGCACATTCCCTCTCATGGGGCCTCATGTTCAATTTAACAATAAAACATTACAAGTAGTGACATTTTACATGTGACATAATAGATGTCAGAACCTGAAGCGACCCCCACAGGGTCTATGTGGGTCGACATAAAATACAGGTCTAAGACATTTTGCTCATATTCATTCTCTGTTGGATTTTTTTATAGGGTAATAATAAAAAAAATCTATATTAAAAGTGAATGATATGTCTACATTATCCCTTTTTAATAGTGTGTTAATGTAGCCTGCTTGTTTGCCATTTTATGGGAGGTTATTCTTTTTTATTGTATTTTGCTGCTCATAAATCTGCAGTAACTGTAGCAATAGGTTTTGCTAAAACAAAATGTTTTTTCAGCAGCAACCTTTGATGCAATATTTTATGTGGCATGTTCTTCACTGAAACAGAAATGACATCCCTAGAAACCAAGGGACAGCAGTTAGGCACCAAAAGCATTTTTATTAAATGTTCGTCTTCATCAATTATCAATGTAAAATATAATCTCCAAGGCCTACGTTGTTACAACATGTTTGTTACAGAAACAACTCTTTCCTAGATGAAGGGGAGTGTATAGTTAATAGCTTTCTCAGTTTTGGTGGGAACATTTGTAAGTGGCTCCTTTGTGTGTGTAAATGAAATGTAATTCAACTGCTTCAACCACTCAACACTCTCTTACTTCCTTGGCATCTGATTTGGGGTATTTATTAAATCATTTGCTCTACATTTGTTCAAATCAATCCCTTAAAACCTGGTTCACCTATTACAATATTTTCAAGAAGAAGATTACGGCTTATGGAAATATTAATATAGTAATAGATACATGCATCTCCTTTTCAACAACAACTGGTAGTAAAACACCCTGATCATGAATATTATTCAGGTCAAATATAATGATTAGAGGGGCCATTTGTAAGTTGTCACTTTACTAACAGCGTTAGTGACTAGGCACGTTTTTAAATACATGTTTCATATTTTTCTACAAAGATGTTTCCAAGTTCCAGAGATATTCCCTACCAAAACTTTCTCAGTGTTCCATCTATCAATTTGCATTGAATTGTAGTCTCCTCATCACTTTAGAGCAGGTTGTTGCTTGACACTCATGATTAGTGTTTAAGGATCATTCTTCAGATGTCCTCGTCTCCTTCCCTCTGCTCTCCTCGTCTACTCCTGTTTTCTACTTTCCAATATACTTCTCCTCCTGCTATCCTCCGCTCTCCTCCTATTTTCAAATTCCCAATATACTTCTCCTTCTGCAATCCTCCTCTCTCCTCCTGTTTGCTACTTCCCAACATACTTTTCCTTCTGCTATCCTCCTCTCTCCTCCTGTTTGCTACTTCCCAATATACTTCTCCTCCTGCTATCCTCTGCTCTACTCCTGTTTCCCAATATTCCTCTCATCCTGCTATTCTCTGCTCTCCTTCCCAACTTGGGAAGACTCCTTTCCCTTGTTCTCCTCGTCTTATCCTTTGCTTGGATATAGTCCGTTTCTAACAGCTCTCCTCATCTCATCTGCTTTGCCACTGGTCCTTTCTGTAAAAGAGATGTTGTAGACATAGCAAATTAATGTTTAATAAACTATGAATTTACTAAAACTGTCATAGTTGTTGTTAAATCATTGATATTCATTTATTTATCTTTTTAGTGTCCAGTACAAAGGGTCATTCTTTCCTCCCCATATTCAATCCTCAATGCTATTCTGTGCTCTTCCTACTCTCCTCTAACAGGGCAAAGTCATGGCTAATAAACAACTATAAGGCTACAATTTAAGTTGAGAATGAAATACTTAATGAATCATTGTTATGTTGAATGTTTAGTGAGAGGCTTGAGACTGCATTCTATCCACCAGAGTAATCTGTAATCTGGTGTGTATCCGGGTACGTTGACTCTGATGCAGTCATCCAGGTGCGCATCGGTTAGACGTGTTCTATACTTTAACTTAATAAAGTTAACTTCCGAGCAGCCTGACTCACAAAAGTAAGTTGAGCCTAACAAAGAGGCCACTTTATTTGTACCTGTGCTAATGTTTTTTTTTTCTTTTTTTCTGGTCAACAAAGCCCCAAAAGTAAGTTGCAGAGTGACGTGATTCATGCTCAATGTCAATTTGGAGACAATGATTTCCTTTTTCAAAGAAACAGCATTCAGGATGAACACCTCACTATCTCTTCAGACATGTCAGGTATGTCCATTTCCTTGAGAGGGGTTGGTGATGAAAGCCACCAACCCCCCAGAAGTCTATGAACCTTTCCTCAAATTCCCGACCCAGCCTGGTCAGTAGATCCATGTACCTCTGTCTGTTGAGGACAGCAGGTGCCGCTTTATATTAATGCAGTGTTTTCTGCAGAGAGGGGAAGTGCTCGAGTTAGGATTTTTCTGGATTTCCTGCATGAAGAGACTCAGCTTTTCAATAAAAGCTTTCACAGCTATCATTTCAACTACCGATTTTGCCTTTTCCTTGTTATTCAGCATTAAATGTGTTACGTTTTTGTGTGATGTCTGCCAGGAATGCAAGGTCTTCCATGCTATGTCCAACAGTAGATTGGTGTCCTAATTTCTTGACACCATAAAAGCCATGATTTCTGTCAGAAGTGAAAGAAAACGATGCAAAACGTTTTCCCTACTGAGCCACCTAATTTCTGTGTAAAGCAAAAGATCACCATACTCGGATGCCAGTTCTTCCAGAAAATGTTTTAAGATTCTGTGTTGTTTCGTTTTTTCTCTAATTGAATTCATAATCTTAACGACATACGTCATAACATGTTCAAATCCGACTACTGTGACACTTATTTCCAGCTGATGGATGATGCAGTGGTTGTAAAAAAAAATGGAAATTCAGGATCTGCTTTGCAATCTGGCATGAAACCTGAATGGCACCCTGTGAACGTACCTAGGTCATGCCCCAGTTCGCGCACATTTTCGGAGAGAGCAGAAACCCGCCGTGCAACAGTGGTCGCTCCAGTGTTCGCTCAAACATCTGCTATTGATGAAAGAATTTCAGGAACGTTTTTGTGATCCCCAAACAATGTTTCTGCTATAACAGTCAAGGCACCTTTTACAATGCTGCCGTTCAGTAAATTACTTCTTGTTCTTTGTCAAATACTGAACCACTCAAAAGGAGGCCTCCGTTGCTGCTTTTGATTTATCCACCGGCTTGGTGAATAAAGTTTGCTGCCTTAGCAATTTTGCCTTTAGTTCATTCACCTTCTATCGCATTTTGCTACCAGCTGGAAAAGTAATTTGGAATCTGGACTTGTGCTCCATATTGCCTCTTTTTCCCACCGCAACTTTACTTTCCTTTAACAACCGTGAACAAAAACTCAGTCACCCGTTCTTGGTGGGTTTTTTGTTGTTGCATGGAGCAGCTGCATTTACCTCATTTAACTCACAATAAAATATAATGGTTTTTGCCTGCTTCCAGACAGCTATCTACTTTAACTACTTCAAGTTCAGACAGTATGCAACATCATCAACTATAGGTCGCGCACTTGGCATCGTCAATATGCCTAATAGGTATTAGATTGGGCAATTTTTGCCAATTTTTGGGATGGGATAGTGGCAAGGATGTTTTGATTGAGTAGAAGGAGGGAGCTTCCATCGCCACATTTGTGAGATTTATTTTAGCACAATTTCTTTCATTTTCTAAATGACGTTGTGTGCTACTCCTAGGTGTGCTGCGAGCTATTGGTAGCTTTCGATTGACCTTATGGCGACCCCTGCTTTAGAGACACGCAGTTTAACCCTCCACCGTCCTGAACCTAAACACCCATCCCATTTTCCATGTGAAACCCGAATATCTAATATAATAATATAATAATAGTTCTTGTTCATTTAGAGAAGGGAAAGAGGAGACAAGTTGTGTTTTTGTTTAATAATGAACAAATTGTGAGGATAATTTGTAAATCAATCTTGTACGCTTTAAACTATAGCTTAGGTCTTCAAATTCTTTTCATCCAAATTAAAAGGCCAGCATGTCATAAGCCTCACTATAGTAAAGTTGATATGTCATTATGCTACAGTTTTTTTGTCACAATTGTTTTCAGCGATTATATGATTACAACTATTTTTGATATGTACAGTACAGTCCAGTCCAATTATTTAGCTCTTTTCTAAATAAATGTCAGTGATGTTTTGTCAGGAAAGAACATGGTAGACGTAGTTTCACTTGGAACTTGCAAGTTTCACAACTTCATCTGTACTTTGGCGTAAGCAATCTATCATGTCACCTGAGTAATGTCCTACCCCTGTGCTGTGACCCTCAACCAGCAACCAGGCCATCTGTCCCACAGTCATTAATAAGTTCATTAATAACGCTCACCACATAAGCCCACTATACTGCACACATATGTAGATATACTATATCTATACTGCCAGTGTGTTCATCAAATGAACATCTATATGTATATTATATACTTATTCATTATCGTTTTTATTCCATTACCTTATATCCTTGCCAATTGTATATACTGTAATTTTATGCCAACTTTTTGTGCTACTTTTGTCATTAAATGTTGTCTACCACCAGCAGCACCAACGCACTATGTTCTGAGTATCCAACTCTGAAGATACAACACTGCCACACCATCTTTTATTTGATCTTCTCTAAATGTGTACCTTGCTGGCCCTGCCTTGTCCCCATTCAAGGTCAGGATAAGGATAAACAGAAGTGCATTAAAAGAGAATAAAGTTCAATTTACGAGTGCGTGACCTGGTTTCGAATTCCCCCAAATAAGCATGACACAAAAAGTTATGCCATTGTGGTAGCGGTGCCCACAAGGCCTCACCAGCCAGGCCTCACCAGCCAGGCCTCACCAGCCAGGCCTCACCAGCCAGGCCTCACCAGCCAGGCCTCACCAGCCAGGCCTCACCAGCCAGGCCTCACCAGCCAGGCCTCACCAGCCAGGCCTCACCAGCCAGGCCTCACCAGCCAGGCCTCACCAGCCAGGCCTCACCAGCCAGGCCTCACCAGCCAGG
>JACXGK010014635.1:0-11349 GCA_016801125.1 Novumbra hubbsi
CTCCCTCTACTCCTACCCTCCCCTCCCTCTACTCCCACCCTCCCCTCCCTCTACTCCCACTCTCCCCACCCTCCCCTCTTTCTCCTTCTACCAGGCTCCACTCATTTCTTACAGGGAAATAACTGTTTAAAGATGCACATTCCCTTGTCCCCTTCTGACGCCTCCTTCCTCTCCTCCTCTCCCCTTTCATTACCCTGACCTCTCCTGGACCAAGCGTCTCCCTGGCGTAAGCCTTTTCTGTTATCTCTCCCTGCAGCTCCGTTCTGCCACGCCGCTCCGGTCCACCCAGGGAGAGTCGGGGGAGGACACGATATACCGGTGTAAACGCACCACACACCAGGAAACACACCACACACCAGGACACACACACCACACAGACACACCACACCAGGACACAGACACACCCCACACCAGGACACACACACCACACCCCACACCAGGACACACAAACACAGACCACACAGACACCACTCAACACACAAACACAGACCACACAGACACACCAGGACACACACACACCAGGACACACACACCACACACTAGGACACACACACACCACACAGACACACCAGGACACAGACCCCACACACACACCAGGACCCACCCCACAGAGACCCCACACACACACGGCCCTCACCGAGCAGCGGAGGCAGCCAGTTGACATTGGCCTCGCAGTGGGAGTCCAGGAAGGTGAGGACCTCCCCCTTGGCCACCGACGCCCCCAGCAGACGGGTACGGATCAGCCCCTCCCTCTTCTTAGTCCGTACGATGCGCACCTTGGGGAAGCGGGCCATGTACTCCTCCAGACGGCCCTTCAGGTGCTCTGGGAGGGGAGCACAATCACAACAACACCCTTTAAATGTATTTAAGTCAAATGGGAACCACATTTCAACCCTGGCCGGGGGTCGTTCGACACACAGAGCCCGGTAAATCATCTGAAAAGCAATTAAACATAAAAGAATTAACCAAACAGAGAGTCGCACCTCGCTAAAATGCTTCCCCCCCATACTTTGCGGGCTGAGATCTCCTATTCGGGGTGTTTTCTGACACTGAGAACATTATCAAAAGGACCTCGACCACACCCACAACCCCTCCCCGAACGCGCCCAGTACATAACCCCTATTGGCATAGTAGAAGTGACAGAGAGAGG
Source organism: Novumbra hubbsi (assembly GCA_016801125.1). NCBI lineage: Eukaryota > Metazoa > Chordata > Actinopteri > Esociformes > Umbridae > Novumbra > Novumbra hubbsi. The sequence continues at coordinate 1,151 of JACXGK010014635.1, forward strand.
AGAAAACAGAAGAGGATATGAGCGACCGTGATGAGCGTAGGGGCCAGACGAGAGGCTGAGAGGAGGAGGAGGGTGGGGTGGAGGGTCGGGTCATCAAATCCAGCGATCTCCTGGCTAAGTGCGGTGCCGTTCATCCGGGATGTGCGTGAGGGGGGAGGGCCACCATTCAGCCTGTCCTGAAGCGATGCCACTTATGTCATCATTACGAGACGGGAAGGGCTGACACTGGCTAGATTACACGGACCGGAGACGCATCACACAGCACATTATGACATACAGAGAGACCATCAGCGCCGCTCTTTCCCCTCAGTGCGAGGCGTAATTCAGGGAATTGCTATTGGACGGAGGAGGAGGCCGGGGGAGCGGGAGAGGAGCGGGAGGGAGAAATGGAGGTGGGAAAGGAGGGAGAAACAGGGGGAGAAACAGAAAGAAGGAAGGGGAGGGGCAGGAGGAGAAACAGAAAGGAAAGAAGGAAGGGGAGGGGGAGAAACAAAAAGGAAAGGAGGAGGGGGGGGCAGGAGGAGAAACAGAAAGTAGGAGGGGTGGGGCAGGAGGAGAAACAGAAAGGAAAGGAGGAAGGGGAGGGGCGGGAGGAGAAGGGCATATAAAGTGCAAGAGAGAGATGAGGGGAAAAGCGGCTTTCATCTCTAGCGAGGTGTTTAATCTTGATCTTACATTGTTCCACCGTTCTCCTGGTCCCATTTAAGGGCGTTGGCAGTTAACATCCCTTCAGATTGTTCCACTGTTAACACCTAATAGAATTTGGAATTGGCCTTTGTTTCCTGAATATCAACCAGCACCAGTAAAACAGAGGCTAATCTAAAGGAAAATAGCAAGGCTGTAACACCAGAAGTCAAGGCTACATAAGGACTTTATAACCCATGCCATGTCCATTCATATGCAGTAAATTAGCCTTTCATGCAGTAAACTGAATTGTCTGGTCAAGCTGTACCACAGGGCATTTGAAGAAACCAGATTATTCTACACAGAAAGTCAGATCAACCCGTAGCCTCCTCTAGATACCAATGAGCATATTCCCACTGACAATATCTCTTTCCTCAAAGTGAATTTAGAATGGGCCGGGAAAGGGGAATTCGGGGGAGGAATCATTCAAAAAGCACATGTGTCTGTCTCCCGCCCCAGAGGACGGTGGGTAATGTGTCTGGCCCGTCCTCACAGTGACTAAAACGTCCGGGGCGTGGAGGCAGAACACGGCAAACAGAGAGAGAGGTCCTTGTCCTTCCGCCACTCCATTGCTGGTTCATTCCTCCTGCCGCCGGAACGTTCCGCCGTCCAACACCGTGATCCTGGAAACAGGCATTATTCAAATCAGGCGACGGTAGCCGCTAATACCTGCACGGCGAGGCCCTATCGCCAGCCCACAGCCCCGTCCTCTGTTTGTCCGCGATTAGCCACACCGCTTTGCTGCTCCCCCCACCAGGGGCTTCCACTGAGCGGAGTGTCCAAACGGGAAAGGGAATAACAAGGGAGTTTATTTTTGGCCCGTTATGAGGCGGGTTCAGGCGTCTCTAAAGGCAGCGGCCGCTTTGTAAATGGCACCCCCCCGCTCCGCAGAACTCTGTTTGAGGCGAGAGTAGTGCACTGGATAGGGTGCAGGGTCTGATTCGGGATGAAGCACGGACAGAACGGGAAGGAGGGCCACATGCACACACCGGTGTTAGCTGGTTTGTCGTGGCTGTGCTGGAGTATGATAAGCACGAGATACATACATACCGCTAGACTCAAAGAGAGGAAGGGTTCAATCGTGTGACATTCAACACAGACAAAACGATGTTGGATTCTGCATGAACGTTTCTGACCTTTCCTATGGCCGACATTTTTGCCAAGCATGTGAGTGCCTTCGGCAAAGTGCCCTACATCTCACTGCGGGCTGACATCTGAGCCGAACAGGTATGTCCCTGGCCAGTCCCTGGATGGGAGATGAGATGCTCCAGGAAGTGAGGCTGGTGTCCTGATTCCCTGCGGACAATCCCATTTCCAATCCTGCCCCCACCTAATCAAACCCACATCCAATTGGTTCATTTATCTTTTCTCTGTAAGTAGCTTGCTTTCTTTTATAGCTCCTAAACGTGTGCAATCAATTACGTGCTTAAGTTGCTCTGGATCACAGCAAAGTAATACATAAACTATTTCCCAACGTGCATTTCAAGGCTGAAAACAGTCCAAGTAACGAGTCATGGTTCATTCTGGAGGCTTATAGCAAACATAGCCATACAAATTAGCCAAGCCAGTGAAGCTCAGAAAACGTATCAGCACACAAAGAGTCCAGGTCAGCCATTTTGTGTCCTTGCAGTGTGGCAGCAGTTGCTGGCAGTGACCAGGAAATCCCTGCAGGCTGACTGCCACTGCTGCTCTTCAGACTGCTGCTCTTCAGACATCAACACTGATCCTGTCCCTCCACCTCTAGGCCCGGGGCCAAATCTATATCCGGTGAGCATCCGTCCTCCATCCACCTACTTTGAATTCTGAAAGCCATCCGCAGTCACAGAGATTCCTCCACTTTCACATGGAGATGTCTGAACACCACCCAGAGCACCCCCCCCGTCACCACTCGCCAAATGCCTGATTCAGCAATTCCCCGCTTCCCTGCCACCCCTTCCTCTCTTCCTTCGTAGCAAAAAACTTAATTTGAACTCCCACGAATGTCTCTCCCTTCAAACTAACGGCCACAATGAAAGTGACAGTCGCTGGTGGATCGGAGGAGAGGAGGGGAAATTAAAAGAGCAAGGGAAGTAGGAAGTTTGTTGCGATCCATCCACAGCTGCCGGGCCGGTTAGTGTGGTACCACGCCACCGCCAGGTGTCCTTTGGAGCGCTTGATCGAACAAGGTAAATCGACACACGCGGTGATCCGTGGCACGGTGGCCGTGGCGACAAGGGAAGGAAACGAAGAAATGGTTACGGGAGACGGGAAGGTTTTGCCAAACGAAGCGTTGCTGCGGCAGGCCTCTGTCAGCTCGTGATGAAGGGCGGCAGCGATGGCAACTGGTCGGGTTCCTTCACACCCGCCGCTTTGAAATTTCACAGGCAAGAGAACAGTCCTTTGAGGGGCTCCCTAGCTCTACCTATCTCGGCCGCTTAGACTGCCTTCAGTGGGCAATTCCTTTTCCGTCATTTGCATTTCATGCCATTGATATTTTACTGTACTGAACTGAAATACAAGTGTAGTTTGTAGCAGGCTGATTAGGAGCAAAGCATTTAGTATTTTCAATACTTCTCTACATACCTGAAGAATAGGTGGTATGCCTTGGGGCAGAACAATTTGGAATTCTAGGAACCGGGATCGATTGCAACCGTTTTCTTTATCATTTACATTTTGGTAATGTAGTGTCCAGAGCAACTTACAGCAGATAAACACTCAATCAAGAACAACAATATCAAGAAATGTCCTGATACAGACAATGTTTTTGAGGCAAACAGCAGTATTTGAAAATTCTGATCAATATATAGAAAAGCCAGTATACACGTATTTTAGCAGCATGTAATCCTTTGCAAAAGTAGAGAGTGTTTTAATTTAATATCTTAAAGACATTTCTAATGATATTTAAAAAAACAGCATGATTTGGCACTCCAGGTATTCAGTTGTGTACTAGTTATTGTTCACGGTGATGTCATTTCTTATAGCCAGTGTGTGCTTGCGTGTGTTTGTGGTCACGTGTCAACGCACCTTTGCTGTCTCAGTGACCGGCCCTGTCATGAACATGTTCAGATGTCACGGCTTTCCTCTTTACACTCCATGACATTTAAACCCCACCTGGGTTCAGGCTGACAGACAGACAGGCTGACAGAGACAGACAGGGACAAAGCAGCTAAAACAGTAAAAACACACTGTAGGGAGGATAAAAAATTCTACAACTCTCCCAAATTTCCATAATTGGCCTTTCTCAAAGGCAGAACAGAAAGGTTCAAAATACTCCATGTGGGCCCAGAGCTAATTATGAGTGGGGGGTTTAAAACATTATAGATGTTGTAGTTCAAATGAACCTCTGTTCAGCTGGATCAAAGTGTATATTGTGGGAATGTGACGTTCATTTTAGTCTCATGAGTATCAGGATTGGGGGAGACGAGCTACACCAGTTAAAGGATTAACAAACTCGGGGATGGGGTAAATTGTTCGCACACTGCAGTTTGACGGTTATGCAATAAGGCCAGAGGGATTGTGGGATATGGCCGAAACACCACCAACTGTTCTCTGTCGCTGTGAGGTCACTTTACTTTTGCCTTACTTACAGCCAAATTGCGCGGCACTTTTGCTTTTGTACAATGAAAACTACTTCCTGCATTATGTTTTGAAAACGTTACACCCGCATGCCTCTCATCACCAAAGCTGTGGCTTGTTCACGGCATTTTGAGCCGCTCTTTCAGCATCTCACTTTCAGCACAGCCCTGGCAGTAACCTTGATACGGTAGGTCCGTAATAATACACCACTGGGACAAAACGAGACGGTGTACGAGACCTAGTCGAACACACAAACAGAAAAGGTCACCGCGACACAGTGCATTTGTGTGACAAGTCTCCCTGGGGGAAAGTCAGATGTGCCAGTGGGCTAGTAAAGGAGTGCATCCATTCACAGTGGTAAAAAGCCAACCAGGCCAGATTCGCAACAATGTGCAGGGAGGGTTTTAGTCTCCGAAAGTTCTGGTCGACTCCATGTTCCTCCATTACATCCTTTAGAAATCCTTTGGCCGGCAATTAGTATTTCACTTAAATTCTCGTACCGTATTTTGCCACCTCTGGGGGTCGTTTACCCAGATCTCGAAGAACTACAAAATAAAAGCCCAGCCTGTTAAAGCACCAAATGTTACGTTGTTTCTCAATCTGTATATTCTTTTACCTAAACTGACTGGATTTATGTGGACAATCATAGTGGACACATGATGACTTCCTGTTCCAGTCCCAATGGGCAGTCCTGAAAGGAGTGCAGCCAATGAAAACAGACGTGCCTGGACTGTAATTCGCCTTATGGCGTGGAATTGGGAGCACAACCGGCAGAATTTAGTAAAAAGGGACATGGTTTCCAATACATAACCAATTCAGGTTGTGTAACAAAATTAAAGATCCACTGGAATTTAAAAGCACAGTTAGTGCCAGAGATCTGTACTGTAACTTCCTCCAGATCGCACGGACATCCGGTCAGATTGCTTTAAACTCTACTAAACGACCCCCCTTTCAACCATCTCCACACCAAGTTCCCACCTCACAACTTCCAGGGTTGGTTCTAGGCATAAGCAACATATGTAGCCGCTTAGTGGGTCTCCAACCGCTAGGGTGCCCCCTGACTGATAGGGGAGAGAGGCCCCAGATCAAGGGGCTCCCAAAAGGATTGAGCCGGCACTGACAACTTCCGAGATACAACGCAAAGCTCCAACCATGTGCAACCTAAGTCTAGAACATATTACATGCATTTTCCCAAATGGAAGGGGAGAGACTGACAGATGCTTTCAAAATAACTCCCCATCGGTGTTCGGCATTCACCAAAAACCTATGGCCAGATCGCATGCACGCATACATTTTCTTCTGAAACAAGACCACAAGAAATGGGTTGAACCTGAAACTCTGCTCATGAAGCCACATCATTCTGCCAGGAGTTCTGCAGAATCTCTCTTCATCATTTGCAACCATATGGAACAAAGCCATTTTCCAACCTCGGCATGGTTGCTAGCCGCTGTAGAAACAATGCCACACAAACACATACCCAGAAAACATCACTACACCCCTATCCAACCCTACATGTGTCATAAATGACTCTAAACAACAGAACATCGTCCAATCGCTATAAGACAGCGATCATGTATAGATTGCACCACGCCTTCAACAAGAACAAGCCCAGGGCTGATCTATCGATGAGCGTTGGGATAATTGACACCCTGAGGCCGGAGGTCGTTTGTATGCGCTCAGCGAAGCGGCGTGGGCTTCTGTGGAACCTTTCGGTACGCACCGATCGTTAGAGACGGTGTACCAAACCAGCGCACGTGCCTGATTTTGTACACAAGATGAGAGGCGTGTCCTGCATAAACACGGGTGGCGCACGTTGCCGGATAGGGGAGTGTGAGTTGAAGCGGCACCCAGGGACAACTGCCTTGGCGGGGTTTGCTTAGCGAGATACACGTGGAGCTTGTGAGGTGATTGACAGGGGCAGGCGTCACTTCATTAGGTGTGTCCTACTGCCTGTTGCCTGTTGTGGAATAAGGTTCCCTGATCGCTGATGGGGTGCGTGTGTGTGTCTGTGTGTGTTTACCTTCTCCGATGTCAGGGACCTGCTATTTCGGATTTGGGGCTTAGGCTTGTGTTGAGAGTTAAAATTGGGGTTGAGGTTGTGTGTTTAGGAGAATAGAAAATTTTAATTATAATAACTTGTCGCATCACGAGGTAGTGTGTGTGCATAATTAATCATTTCTCTCTTTGTCACTGGGCTCTATTAGTTCCCAATCCAGTGACTCAAGGTAGCCGATTCTTCCTTTTCAAAACACCATGAAGATGTCTTGGAGTTCAAATGTTTTCATTAACATACCTTAACATAATCCAGACTGCATTGACAGTGGCACACAATGCCAGCGAGGCAACGCTTTGTGCTTTCCACGTCTCTCAGCAATTTGTAATTGCAGTTTTTAAACGTGCCCGCAAAACTATGATTCCCTCACCTTTCAACCCTGTGTACTGCTGGCAAACTCACAATGCCAATCGTGCTTCGTTTACTGCCTGCATTCATGTTCTGTTTACTGTGCCACCACAGGGTCAACAGTTGGCCTTGGTGTGCGCAGGGAGTCACCCACCGACCAGTCAACAACCGACCCTGGACCTCACTGGCCCACTGACGCACCTCACTCTCCCATCGACGCACCTCACTCGCCCACCGAGGCACCTCACTCGCCCACCGACGCACCTCACTCGCCCACCGACGCACCTCACTCTCCCATCGACGCACCTCACTCGGCCACTGAGGCACCTCACTCGCCCACCGAGGCACCTCACTCTCCCATCGACGCACCTCACTCGCCCACTGAGGCACCTCACTCGCCCACCGAGGCACCTCACTCGCCCACCGAGGCACCTCACTCGCCCACCGAGGCACCTCACTCACCCACCGACGCACCTCACTCGCCCACTGACGCACCTCACTCGCTCACTGACGCACCTCACCCACCCACCGGCGGACCTCACTAGCCCACTGTCATGATAAAAGGAGAAGTAAAGTATGCTCTCCTTGTTATGACAAACTACCCAGAGGCCTTATGGGTAGAAATGCCAATGAGAAAATGGAGGATGGACCGGTATGACAATTAAAAGGATGACGAGGACAATGACAACTGCTGAAGCCACATTTCTCTCCCCCAACCTTTCCGTTGTTCTCTGGGGAGAGAAAAAAAACGAGAAAGAAGCAGGAAGGCTTTTGAGGAAAACTGCTTTTGAAAACATTGTTGAATCATTTTCTGTGCCAAACACCTCCTGAAGTAACTCGAACAAATGCAACATTTGTCTGAATGGTGCAACCATCACAACGGATTTGCAGAGTAGCATTTTTAACAGATAACAGATTTAACAGCACATCAACTGATAAGCACATAGCCAAGATACAACCCCCAGCCCCATTCGGCTCCTCTCTCTAGGTTTCTTCCTACGTTCCTGTGCGGTTCTGTGCATCAATATCTTTGAGTTTGATCTTTGGGGTTTTAAGATGGTTGTCCGAAAGCGTTAAGACACAACCGCTAATGTAAAACAATGTACTTGATTAACATGTTGGTCATTTGATGGCTGGAGGGATAAAAAATAAAAGGGGCTGCATTATATACACACACAAGCTGAAAAACCGAGGCTGGTTGTTCTTTGAAAGAAGCCGAGGAGGGAACAACGGTGTCGGTTCCCAAAGTTGCCTTAACAAAGGTGTTCTTTCGAGGGGCATGTACAGTAGATAAAGAAGGACCTTCGCAAAGCATTTCATATCCCGTAGCCCACACATTCACAAGAGGTACACAGGCAAACCCTTGGTGCATTCAGAAAATCCTGTAAAACCCAAAAAGTGTCTCCCGTTTGACCACGGTGAAGCTTGATTTCCTTTTTGGTTTGGCCGTGTGTTTGTGTGTGTACATATCTACGAAGGTTTCAGCGGGAGTTTAAGGAAGCAATTACACAACCCGCGCGTAAAGGGATCCTGGCAAATCACATCGGACAACGGCTTTAATTAGCCAGTGCATTTTAACCGGTACCCAGGAGTTCCAGAGCCTCTTCATCCTCTCACGGTTGCCTAATAGACTGCCCACTTGTTTCTCCTGAAGTCATTAAATGTTTCCGTCCTCTGAAACTTTAAATTAATGACTCACTTAATTTAAGCACAGGACTGTTAAAGCCCCGTTGACGGATTAACAGGCCCAACCCAGTTGGTGAGGCTACATTTCTTGTCTCTGTAAATGCGGAGCAGAAGAGGAAAAAATGTGTCTCTCATCCTCGTTTCAAAGTGGAAACGTACGAGCATAAGAACCTTGTTTATTTCCCAGTTTCTAAGCACAAAAAAACCCAACCAGAACTGCATTATGGGTAGCCCAATGATGATGGCAATCTTAAATGAGCCGCTAATGGACAAGACATGTTCCCTCCCACTTAAACTGTCACTCCAATGCTCTGAGGGTAGGACCAACATTGTGAATGCATAGCAATTTGAGAGAGATTAGCCTCAATGCCTCCATGCATGCATGTATCTTTTTCTTCAAGCAAGCTTTTAGTTACTGGAGCCTGCTTTCTGTAATCACCAGTGTGGTGTCGGGGGGAATCCCGCTGTGTGCACTTTACTCAGAACTGGGTGCAGTCACACTGAATACATAGGAACGGAGCAGGATGGGCACGCTGGGTTGGCAAGCCTTAACAAAAATTGTGTGTGTGTGTGTGTGTGTGACACACACGCAGAGGTGAGAACGCGGAGCAACCTGGCTGTTCTTCAGTTCCGTGTGGTACCACGGAAACGTGGTACCACAGAGAGCAGAGGGCAAGAGAGCCAACACTTCAGTAGTCGTGGAAGGGTGGAGGACGATGATGATGGTGATGTGTTCATCATTGATCGTTACAGGTGCCCTTCAGTTGTAAGTCTGTAAATTGATTGAGACGCCATTACTCAGTTGTTATAGATTGGAAAAGGAAACAAAAGGCTCAAATATCACGGTGAACTGGAACTCCTCATAATGCCCTTGTTTCACAGACCCCCCCTCCTTCCTCCTCTCTCTCCTCATTTCACATCTGCTTTCAAGTCTTTTGGCCGGAGCTCATATCCAGAGCGGCTGTTGGGAGTGTCTACGTTTCTATACTTTATTCATAACGCGGGAATCCTGGCATCGTAAGCACCGCGCTCAACCAACGGAGCCGCTCGGGCCCATCTCCTTCTGCCCTTCACTCCTTTATCCTTATCACCTCCTCCCCGTGTATCGGCTCTGTGTTGGAATCAGGCTTCGGCTCTTTCGCCTGGGAGATAACAGCACCCGTAATACTCCAGAACCCGGGGAAATCTCCCCCCCCCCCGTGGTTTGTGACACTCTGCTCTCGGCCGTTCTGAGGGGTCAGGATATGAATATTCCATTTGCAGTCGTCGGACTGATTTGAAGCTCAGCGATGGTTTGGCTTCAAGAGGGATCATTAGTATGGCTCAGAGCAAACCCTGTCCTGCCCTGCCGTTGACACCAACTGTCAATAGACAGAGGAGCTGACTTAATTTCCCTCACAGCGTAGCGGAGGGTATCGTAGCAGACTAGTTTTCCGTGTCCAGGGTCTCTAGCTATGGCATTCTCAGAATACTCATGGAATTACGTATTCACACCCATATGCTGAACTGATGCTATGATATTTTCTATTGTTTTACTCGGGTGGCACGGACATTGGCTACTTTGTGAGGCGTGCTTACTACTAGCTAGTTGTGTGGTTGTCCTAAGATGAACATGCAAGTTTGTGTGGTTGTCCTAAGATGAACTAGCGGGTTGTGAGGTAGTCCTAAAATGAACTAGCGGGCTGTGAGGTTGTCCTAAGATAAACTAGCGGGTTGTGTGTTGGTCCTAAGATGAACTAGCGGGTTGTGTAGTTGTCCTAAGATGAACTAGCGGGTTGTGTGGTGGTCCTAAGATGAACTAGCGGGTTGTGTGGTTGTCCTAAGATGAACTAGCGGGTTGTGTGGTTGTCCTAAGATGAACTAGCGGGCTGTG
>JACXGK010014636.1:0-11343 GCA_016801125.1 Novumbra hubbsi
CAATCTGGATCTTCTCTTCACTCGGCTCGTTTCATTCCCATGTTTTGGCTGTTATCCGCACAGTTTTAGATTAACCAAGAGGTGGTTTTGAACTTGGACTGTTTCTTCTTGAAGGTAATTAAAGTGAGGCACACTAGATACACAGTTTTTCCGATCCTGAGTAGACAACCTCACGGACGATAAGATGTTACTCTCAGAAATAGAGTTAGGGAGCTTTAGTGCCATCTATTGATAAGGTTGAGAAGCTTGATGGGAAAGCCTTGACCCTTCTCTTGGTGCTAAGAAGAGACCACAAGAGGACATTGATCACCACACGACTGACCCAGATGATTTATTCAGGCAAATTAAGCAAACTTCCTGGTGAAGCCAGTTAGTAGCTTCACCAACAAAAATACTTTTCAGTTTAAAAAAATGATTTAGCATAGCTCAGTCTCAGTTGAAATGGATGATTAGGATCAATTTAATTATATAACATTGGCACCGATTCATCAAGGGGATTGCGTAATTGGGGTGTGCACCATCTTAGCATGACAAATTGTTGTCATGTTCAACTTTGTATTCCAACAAGGGCCTATACGCCTTTCTTTAAAAAAACTCCAAACACCGGGATCTACTTCAAGAGTTCACAATAACAACTTAAAGGAATGTCTATGTCCCATTTTGAATGTGGACCGTCCAAAAATAAGCATGGCATTACTTGATTAAAGTGTGCATTGTGACTAATGGTGGACAGGAAAGTGTAGTGTTGTGGATTTTACACAGCTTTTCTCTCTTCACACATAAAATATACACAGTTATCAACAGATAATAACTTCTGAATGCTGACAACAATATAATTGGTTGTTATTTTCCTCAGAGAATCTTATTTTGAAGTGACAGAACGTTTCTAGAACAATCTCCACTCCAAACAGTCTAGCGAGTCTGTCATCTGATTACTAGTGGAGACACAGTTAACAGACCCCTAAATACGCCTGAAGAAAGAACTAACCAGCTCCCCCTCTTTAATAAGCACCACTTTACCTCTGTGACATGTCATTTCATTTTGTTCCTCTTGCTTCATGCTGGTTCACCCCCTGTAAAGTTTGCTTTGGTAATTACCCAGGGTGAGCGTGGGACGTGGTGTGTGAACTCAATTTGGAACCCCACTGTGATATCACACGATGTCCGAGGCCATCTAACAGCAGCCATGAAACACCTTAATCTCTTCCCTCTCTGTTTCTGTTTTCAAGGGTAATATTAACTTCATAGTAATCTTTAGCTCAGATCATGAGAATAAATGGCAGGTGATTCTTACCCTGAATAGAAAATGAAGCAAACTGTTTTACGGCACTATATTATTTCATTTTATTTAACCAGTGGCAAAACCAATGGCATATAAATATAAATACATAGACAAGATGTTGGTAAAAACGTACACTTTTGTCAATACCGATGAAGCTGCAACCATATTGAAAATCAAATCCAGTTCAAGACCTTGGTGTTTGCCTCCCTCCAGGCGATGCTCCCCGTACACCCAGTCCTAATCCCTCCGTCTCTGGAGTCTGGGCCTTCCAAGCCGGGGGCTCACCACCCCCTCAGCCCAGTCGAAGCGTGTCTCCGTCCCCTCTGGGTCCTGGTCCAAGTGGCACTGGAGAGGATGTGAAATACAATCCCACAGAGACCTTGTGCCCTTGTGTTCTCCGATGACCCCCGACGTTGCTGCTAACTACTGAGCCAGGATGTCTCTTTAGAAGTAGGGTCACGATAACTCATTTCCACCCTTGCACTTCTCCTCTCTTTACTTAGATGTGGACTTCTACTGAGCTCTGCAGAAATTGGATTTCTTTTTTTTTATGCGCTTGTGCAACTTTCGAAAGTTACAAATGCTTCGCGATCCCTCCTTCCCCTCACGAGAGCGAACCAGGTCCTGTGGAGCGACTCTCCCCTGGCCGGGGGGAGAGGAGAGGGGGAGGGGTGGAGAGACACATACAAACTAATGATCGCCATATTACTTCTGAACCCGAGTTGACGTTATTGTGGTTTTCTGCGTCAGGGGAAATCATTGTGTCCTGGGTTGCAGCAAATGATTATTGAGAGCTAATAGGGTGCAATGTTTAATATAAAAGAAAGACCAGACAAAATCCCTCACAGCTCCTGGGGGGATATATTAAGGGAGCACAAGGAGAAGGTGGGAAGCAGGGCTGTAGATAGATTATCTTTATTACCACCTGACTGGCTTTGGGTTGTATCATTACAGAAGCACAGAACACATTTCTCTCACTTTCACTTTGTGTACAGCTTGTTGCCTTCTAAATCTCTCTCATGTCTGCTGGCGAGAACACTTCACCGTCAGTAGAGATTTACTGTTGTTTGTCTCTTGTTTGAAGAAAAGTGCTGCTTTGACCCCTGAGAAGTGGAATGTGTGGTGATTGCAACCTCTTGAGGCCACTGAGGGCATTGCTGCCCCATTAATGTTATTTACCTGTTTATTTTTCTTCCTGAAGTGTATTTTGTTCTTCCAGTACACCTGTCTACAGTCGGATACTGATGTCTGATTTATTGCTTGATCGTGTAATTCTTATAATCAGTCTAAAGTCAAATTCAGAAAGAGTATCTAGTTTCACAAAAAAGCTTCCTTGACCCACATTAAAAGGTATACCTTGTGTTTGTCTCTTTCACAGCTATCTTAAGGAAATACCTCATCTACCTCAGCTTGCTCCACAACATCAACCAGACAGAAATCCACACTCTGCTAGATGCCATACACTTCATCCCCAAACACTTTCCTTTTAATTTCTCCACAACCATTGACTAGAATGACCTGCAAAATGCAACTGGACACTTTCATCAGTCATTAAGGTCTGTTGTTTGGAAAACATTCTTCCCAACTGCAACGGTTTTTGGTATGGTCTGTGGTGAAGTAGGTGTTTAGTAGCTGAGGCCATTTTATTCTGATTGGATATCTTGGCAGTGACGCCAAGATTTTCTTACTCTTGGAAAAGTCACATACAACTACTTCCAACGCATCGCCCTCTACTGTCCCAGAGTATTATTGACACTTGTGATACTGATGTTTTTCAATAGAATACTGTTAGAGGGATTAAGAGATCTTAGAATGTGCGGAAACCTCAAAAACGCATTTGCAACAAAGACAAGAAAACATGCTGTCTCTACTGCTCTGAAAAATATTGTCTAAAGTTATATATATTCACTGCTTCGTTTAAGCACCTTTTCATTACTATTTTGTATTACTTCATAATGTGTAAATTGGTAATTCTTTAATAGTGTTTTGATTGTATTTACTAGTATGTGCAACTGAGTGTTGTATTAAAGTCTCTATGCCTTTGGAGGTCAGTTAAAAGACAATTTGTTCTCAATTCACTGTTTAAGTAAAGGTGAAATACAAATATCAATCTAAAGTGGCATTCTCAAATTGGTGGTCTCCTCCGGAGTTCTTGGGCATTAGTCACTGGTCTTCCCCTTACAGGCCATCTGCTGGGGTACACCTTTTATCCCTGTGTTGTGGGGGGGAGTATTCTCAAGGGGCTTGACTGTATAACCAGGCGTTTACACCCTTCATTGAAGGACAGCTGCTGCCTGTCTGCCAATCTGTCTGTATGTCTGCCGTCTGTCTACCTGTATGTCTGTCTGCCTGTAACCTGTCTGTCTACCTGTATGTCTGTCTGCCTGTAAGCTGTCTGTCTACCTGTATGTCTGTCTGCCTGTAACCTGTCTGTCTACCTGTATGTCTGTCTGCCTGTAACCTGTCTGTCTACCTGTATGTCTGTCTGCCTGTAACCTGTCTGTTTACCTGTTCAACATTTCTGGTATTGTTTCCAAAGTCCCTCTTTTATTATCTAACACCAGATACCTCCTGTTCCCGAGTCCTGATCTGGTCTCCTGATCTGGTCTCCTGATCTGGTCTCCTGGTCTTTTCTCCCGGTCTTGTCTCCTGGTCTAGTCTCTACCTTTTCTCCCTTTCTACCCTACCAACACCAGCTATTCCTGTCTCTGGCTGTGTCCCCACCTCCACCCTCACCCACATGGCCCTCCGGTTGGACCACTCTTTCACACAGACTCGCTGGAGGTCTTGGTCTCTCTCAGCCGCAGCGTGCCACTAGAGCGAGTGGTGATTAAGTTGGAAGGTCAGGCGGAATTGATTCCTTTTCCCGCCTGTGGCTGATGCTCCCGTCCTGTCCTCTCTCACACGCTGAGGGAAGAGGCCGGCGGATTTGTTTTGGGGCAGAAGCCTTATTCGGGCGAGGTTCGTCCCTGTCTCCAGGTGAAACCTCCCATGCCATGACAGGCTCCAGCGCTAGCCGGTCTATCCTTCCTCCAACACACGTCCATTCCTCCCAGCGGGGGCAGGCAACGGAGCATCAACACCGTGGTCAAACGCTCCGAGGATGAGCCTGTAGCCCGTTCAAAGATCGTTCTCAATGAGCTCAATTGCCCCGATGAGCCGGCATCCTCCTGAAGAATGAGCCCCCGCTAATGACTCATTACTGCATTACATCTACAGTTTAACTCATCTGGGTTTCTTCTCTGGCTTCCCTACACTGGACAAGACATGTGCACCGTGGCAATAGACTCGCTATAGCAAATGTTAGTAAATGATTCATGCAAAACATTATAGGGACAGTTTCTTTACCACGAAAGAAACCTCAATAAGGGCATTTTACCAAATGCCTGATACCCATTCGCTAAAATTCCTGATTCCCATTCGCTAAAATGCCTGATTCCCATAAGCTACAATGCCTGATTACCATACGCTGAAAGCATGTTGTTGTTTTCCTTGAAAGTACTTCTCCTGTACATTTCCTATACTTTGCTGATGTGCTTTCAGACGTCTAAAGACTAAACGTTGAGGCACCCTTCATGTCCTGTATAAAGACACGCCGTCCAGTACACCGCAGCTGTCTCTGATTGACAACCACTATGTCAACAGCCTCTGTTGTCTCAACGCTTCATCAAGACTTGACAGCTGGTGATAATTAAAACAACAAGCTCCTTTCTTCTGATGGAGAGGATTGACATGGCAACATGAAGATGATAACAAATGACTTCTCAACAAGCGTGAAAGAGCACTTTGCTGAGGAGATTTTTCCCTTCTCTTTGTGCACATAATTAGGCCTTCAGTTGATGAGTTGGTTAGAATCATACCTGTAACGCTGCATTATACAGTATTACGTTGTTGTTATCCATGCATAGTTCTTTCTGTAAGCTAGGTGCAGTAACTGTACAGAGAAACGTAATTTCACTGCAGTATGACTCACTACATTGGTGCTGGAAGCCAGATCCCCAGCTAGTCATCATCAAAATGGTTAATGGGTGATTGTATTCGGACACACTACAATTTGTACATGGTACATAACAAATTCAACGACAGTGAGTTAACATCATCATTTTAATGTCATTAGACGTATACGTCACCAATGTAGGCCCATAATAAATTACTTCATTATTCATTTTCCCGTGATGTAGGGCCATTTATCTGGGAGTTCATTGGTGGGGAAAGTAGCTCTATGCAACACATTATTTATGTCCAAAAGATCCCTTCGCTTGCTAGCAAGACAATATGTTGCCCTCAAAGTGTAAAAAGTAAAGCAAAAAAGCTGTTAATTTTTGACAATTCATATGTGAAATATTTGGGTAAGATTTACCCCCCGCAACTTTAGCAGTTTCAAAACGATGGCCGGATAAAAGGCTGGAAGAGCATGACTTCCATGCTCTGTGTGTCATCCTATCCTCATTATTGCATTAGCTGGAAGTCATCAGGCTGTTGTCTTCCTTCTGGGTGGAAAGCTCCTCAGAGAGCAATGAGGGGGTTGTAAAACCGCTGGCCCTTGCCTCTCCCCATCTCTCTCCCTTCCCCAGGGAGAAGCGGAGGCTGCACTTCCTCTCACCTTGCACCAGGATGTCTGGGATGTGCGTCGTGAAGAGGGATGGGGTGGGAGAAACCGAAAGAATGCAATCATGACGCAGGCAGACGCCGCTCAGAATGGTAATGTCACTGTAATGTCGTTGGGGGAATGTCTTCATAAATGCCTGCTCTCCGGGGACGGCAGGGGGTCTGTGTGTGTTCCCGCGCGGTGGATGGTCCCCTTTCTCTGTGTGGTCCACATGAATAAATGCATGTGTTCTCAGTGCGGAGTCTGTTTGCTCATTATATATGCGGCTGGCTCTTCGGCCAATCCCGGGAGATGAAAGTTTGTAAACATGAATAATAATTAGGAACAGGTCTTTGGGCAGGTAATCTGCATGTGGGTTCCACAAGCATGCTAGCCGTACCCCACTCAGTATGCAGCCATTTAACAGGGGGGCATCTTATTAGCATTTTGTACACACTCACACACATACACACACAGGTAAAGTAGGTTTGATTTCCTATCAGGGCAAACAGAATAGATTTAATTTTAATTTAATCTAATAAAGGAGATTAGGTTCAATGTAAGGCAAAGTACAGAGCAAAGCAAAGACAAATAGATCTCATCTATACTGAGGCCAGCCCTCCTATTGACTGGACTTATTTAAAGGGGCAATCTGTGATTGCTACCTCCAATGACATTTACAACTTAGAAATGTCTCACAAGCTCGATTCAACTTTGTAACCCCATCAGAACCACAAATATACTTAGAACATACAGTTTGAAGAAAGATCTAATTGTAAACAAACACCGTATGGGAAACCCATTTTCCTATAGGTCGGGCTAACTAACCTTTCTCCAGTCCCGTCCCTCAGCTGTTTACTAAAACAGAGGAGGGGTTTTGTCGTTGTTATTGACTAAACTGCACACGGACCCTTTAATACACTCTGTTCGCAGACACTCCAGCATACCCTCTGCCACCAGAGTTTGCGTAAAGGTAAAAAAAAAAGAAATCTCATTGTAGAGATTTGCGGTATGTTTAGGGCATCTCCACACAGCGCGGAACTATACGCACATGACAAAAGAGCCCTTTGAAGAAGCCCGAGGGTGTCGTCTCAGGGGATGCGAAAACGCCTAATCCGCGCCGGCAAGTCCGGGAAACTACCGGGCATCAAGGGAAGGGACGAATGAGAGCTCGGGGGGGTTTCCATATCTGACGCAGGGCCTCTCGCGCCCCCGGGGTACCTGACTTATTGACACACGGATAGGCCGCTGATGATTAATTAACAACATGGCGTGTTATCGCTTCGGCTGGACCGCAGGAGAGATGGGAGATTTGGAGGTGACTTTGGTGTGTTAGGGAAGGAATCCAATCATTTTGATTCCGGCCCGGAGTCTAAGTGTCTGTTGTAACTGGCACCCTACAGCCTTCGTAGTGTACTGAGTTTGACCAGGACACCGGACACTTAGCCATACCCCCTCCCCCCCTTCTTCCATAAGAAGCCGTTCCGTCGGACAGTCAAGCCCCCCTTTATAGATATTCTTAAGACTTCACTACGGATCTGGTGACATGCTCATCCTCAGTCCACAGGGTAAGGAGGAGCTCAGACAGGGACGTCGTGTCTTGTTCACAGGCTGCCGACGGGCCGTGCATCTTAACACCCTGCTCACCTTACAGGAAGGGTACAGAAGGAGAAGAAGTAGGACGCAAATGCCTTCGAGTTTTTTGAAGGATAATGTCATTTTAGATTATCACCAGTGGTCAGCCAGAGAGATGCAGGGTATCACTCACGACTAGGTTCAAACATTGCCCTGTAGTCTCTTTAAATATGCGCCGGCTGATCATACAAATCGAGATTTGCAACTCTCGTAAGCATCCACGCGGATCTATTCATATGGGCAACGACCGAAAATGCTTTGATCAATTGAAACCTTGTCAGTTTTATATGTCTAAATGAATCACCACGGGAGCTCGCCAGAGTTGCGGATGTTGTCAGTTGATTCATGCTTCTGTCTCGCGCCTAATACGTTGCGTGCGGCTATTTTCTCTCTTTTGTCATGTTATGGTCATCAATGTTCACGACCTTCCATCGTTTCAGTCGGTAGCCCGCAGATATCTCTCCTCTGAATCTCTGTGTTCCGTCTGCAACGATCCATCCCGGTGCCGTACCCGTCCTGGGCTGTGTAGCGTCTCCCCTCTCTGTGGATGTTCTGGTTATCAGAATGCCCTATGGCTCCTAATCTGTCTTTGTTAGGCCCGCTACGCCTGCTCTCGCTCCTGGCTTGCAGAAGACTGATCACCCCCGTCTCTACCATCCAGCCTAGCCGCTAATATTACCGCTCACATGCACTTTGTTATTGTCACAGGTGGCACTTTTATTCAGCCCTTCAGCCAGTCTCTCAACCTGCATAGAGTCCTGAGAAAGTCCCTGGTAGTATTGGCAAGGGGAAACAATGAGTAGGAAGAGAGTGATACTTTCAACTCTGAGAAAAAAGGGGTCACAGAAATTGTTATTTGGCTGTCAATATAAGAATTCCTTAAGGTTTCCAGAATTATTGTTTTTGCCTCAGTAGAACCCTTTTGGCTTTCATGAAGTACATTCAATGGAACGGTTTCTACAGTATATAGAACCAAAAAGAGTGAACAGGAACGAAAAGGGTTTTTCAAATCGTTCTATTGTTGGGACTGCTGAAGAACCCTTTATTACTCTCGACAAGTGTAGTAGTTATGGTTAGGCCAGAGTCACATACAGTAACTACACCAGGAGTGACTAGTAATGTCTTATTTCAGTGAGAATGTTGTAGTAATTCCCATCAACCTGTTTAGTTTGGTTTTCCATCAACTATCTTTTCTTTTCTAGTCATTGAAACGATTAAAGTGATTGATCAATCTCTTGCCTGAAGTTCCCTTAAGGGAGGCTGTCGGCTAATCATTAGGCCGATATGGAGAGAACAACTTCATACAGATGTAATCGAGATGTCAATGACTAGTAAAGATGAATTGAAGCCCAAGCAGAGTTTATGTGTCTTGCACAATGGAGCAATCTGGAGATAACCAGCTGTTCCTACTACTCGTGTTGCTACTACTACTCCTTCTGTTACTATAACTACTACATCTATTTGTACTATATCACCACCACAACCACTACCTGTTCCTACCTCAGCTATTACTATACAACTACTACTGCTACTACTTGACCTACTATTACTATACTACAACTACTGCCACTGCTAAACCTAGTATTACTATACACATACTACTACTATACTACTGCTACTACTACTTCTTCTGCTGCTACTACTACTTGGGTTTCTGCTGAACCTTGCATGACAGTTGAGGCATTGGTTGGAGGTTTCATTCCAATGCTGGACAGATTTTCACTGGCGTAAGATGGATACACCCAATGTATCTTATCAGGCTGAACAGTTCTGTTTAGCTGGATACCTTGACAGTACATTCAGGTCTGTAAACAAGCTCTTAAACATTGCCACGTATATACATCTAGTCACAAGAAGGTGGCAAATGTGTAGATCAGGGCTGAACTTACTTATTCGACTGGTCAGTTGCTTGGTTTACATTTGGCCATTGGTTGACCAATATTTTGAACAATGTAAATGTTTTCATTGTGTAATAGACGTCTGTCTGATTGGTTGCAGTCTCTGGACTTCACATTTTTTGAAAGAAATCACCCCAAAAAAAGAGATTTGTCTTAAAAGTCACACTTTATATTTAAATACACTAATTGCAATTATCCAAACCGTTGAATCTATCCTCCAAACGATGCTCTCCCTCTCACTTTGCCTGTGTGTTGTAGGGTGGGAGGATTAAAGGATTTCATTATTTCAATTGTCAATTGCTCACAATGTCTAACACAAATTGTACTTACACATTTAACACATTTCTTTTCCAAATTGTTGTGGGGGACTCCTATGTTGGGTAAATGTTACTATGACAAAGAATATTATGTTTATCAAGTTGAGTAAAAAAGTGAATGGGAGAAATCCTGTGAGTGCATACTTTGAAAGATATCAAGTACAAACCCACTTACATATATATATAAATAAATAAATATATTGATCGTGATTAACATGGGCATTCACCCAAAAAGTCAGGGACAGCCCTGGAGCCTAATTTGCATTAGTCAGAGGTATTGGGAAAACAAAGCTCGCTAGTTAACAACTATTGCAGAATAACTTGCTAGCTAACATGAGGCAGCCTGTTACCATGACTCCTGTCTGCTACTGTCCACAACTGATCAAAACAAGCGATTGCAGAGGAACATGCGGATCTCCAGATTGATTAATCCAGATGGACTTTACATTTGATTGGTTTAGGAACACATTCCCAACAACCATACCAACTGTTCCATACCTCAGCAAAATGTACAGTTTTAAAGCTTTTGTCCCTGAATTTCTAGACTGTTCCTGAATTTCTCTTGTTAGCTTGGGATTTGAACCAGGTAAAGCCACCTTTTATATTTTGCCCAAAAGAAGGGGATTATGTTGCAGACTTGTTCACAGTCTCTTTTGCCTCCTGTATATGGTAGGCTGATCTTGTCATCATACGTTTTTGTGAATACCACCAGTTTCAAAATATAAATATTTTTTTTAACTTAAAAATGAGCTCAGGTGCGCTACAGTCTACAAAAACTACTAGTTAATTGTAATGTGTGTTTACACTACTCAGCACATTAAGAAATATTTATTTTCTATAGCTAGCTTGCAAATGCTTCACAATACAGGTGTGTTTGTTTCCAAACACAACCCACACCCTTGATGTATTCCCAGAGCTACGAATATATCTTAAATCCTTTGCTGGGATGACTTGTATTACTGTGACTCGCCAGAGACTGTCTATTCTGTCCCAGTAAGCCAATGTCTCCCAGGGCAACCAGGGGTTCAGGGCTCGCTGGGGGTTCAGCTAGCTTCACTGGAAACCCTCCAGGTAATTAGCCAGTTAGCTCTGGGAACAACTCCATCCCTCAGAGTCTGATTATATGATCAAATGCTAGATTGACCAACCCCATGTATGCACGCGCACTGTACAAGTAGCAGTAATCCTGTTGGTTCCCCTTATTCAAATCAAATTCTAACAGTGTATATTGCAGTGATGGATTGTAGATTGTCATTTGTGCTTCGTTGAATGGGATGTAGGCCCACAGACCTGCTGCATGGCTAAGCTAATACAATGTGACATTGTTGTGAGTGGCCATTTACACCTGCTTCCTAATGTAATACAATCCTGCTTTTTATTTATGTTTTTAAAATCCCTGTGTCATTTGAAAAGAGGCATAAAGAGTGTGACGTCTGGTGATTGTAAAGAACCGGATCAAGGCGCAGGTGTATGTACAGGGTTCGGTTTATTACGGCGAACCTGAATAATAAGCCAAACAGGCTGGAACAAAAAGGGCGTGCGCGCAGGCACGAACAGAGCACGTAGGCTACACGCAACAGCGACAATAACACACACGGAGACAAGACACACAGGGGTTTAAAT
>JACXGK010014637.1:0-11340 GCA_016801125.1 Novumbra hubbsi
TACATCAGTGTCTAGTAGAAGGTCATGGGGTTACATCAGTGTCTGGTAGAAGGTCATGGGGTTACATCAGTGTCTGGTAGAAGGTCATGGGGTTACATCAGTGTCTGGTAGAAGGTCATGGGGTTACATCAGTGTCTGGTAGAAGGTCATGGGGTTACATCAGTGTCTAGTAGAAGGTCATGGAGTTACATCAGTGTCTGGTAGAAGGTCATGGGGTTACATCAGTGTCTAGTAGAAGGTCATGGGGTTACATTAGTGTCTAGTAGAAGGTCATGGGGTTACATTAGTGTCTGGTAGAAGGTCATGGGGTTACATCAGTGTCTGGTAGAAGGTCTTGGGGTTACATTAGTGTCTAGTAGAAGGTCATGGGGTTACATTAGTGTCTAGTAGAAGGTCATGGGGTTACATCAGTGTCTAGTAGAAGGTCATGGGTTTATACCTGCTGTATGTTGGAACAAACTATTGCCTTATGTCTGTTCTTGTGTTCCAGTGTTCTGACTGGTGACGCTTTGGGCACCAACTTGGCCTTCAGTTTTTCAGAAATCCCGGCTCATTGAAAGTTTCCATAATGTTTCAGTTTTAGACTTACCTTGTATCCAATGACATCTGACTCATTCTGTTGAGACTTGACCGGGTCCCAGTTTAACGACACGTTGTTCCCCTCCTGAAGCCACATGAGGTTGGCTGGAGGCTGGCCAGGAGCTGACGAGGAAGCACAGGGGAGGGAAACATTTTGTTAAAGGAAGAATGACACAATCTGTCTAATGTTAACATATTAAAGAAGCAACCTATCCATACAACACATCTTGTCCATGTAGCTGGTAACGTGTGAGAGGTGTACTCACGGTCCTTTCTGGTCTTGGCAGTGCTTGGTGTGCTTGCAGGGCCCTGGCCAATGTTGTTGAAGCCGCGGACGGTCATGAGATACACACTGTTCCCGCCCAGGCCGGTCAGCACCATAGATGTCTCGTTCCCTATAGTCTTTTTCTTCTTTCCAGATTCCTCCTGTTCCCCCTCCCTCCAGTAGCTCACCTGAGATAAAGGAGGAGTTGGTGGAATTCATTAATGAGCCAATCATTCAATCCAATCCAAAATACAATGTGAATCAATCAATACCAGAGTCACAGAGTGCTTGGTTCCTATACCTAATTAACAGAAACAACCCGTTTTAAGTAAAGAATTGATTGGTCTGAGGGCAAAGAAGAAAAGGATTCACATGAGCACCACAACTCCTATTCCAGCATGCTCTACAAAGAGCTTCCAGCACACAGCTTTGAACTACTACAAAGCTGTGTTGCTACAGTGTTTTGGTCTGTTGTTACTCTAAGAAAGTGTAGACAGCTGGCTTATGATTCAAACCTTCTCTTAGAGGCGATGCTGCCATGATAATGTGATTTGTACTGCATCAAAAGCCAATATATTAGATTCTTCACACACCACACTAACACATTATCCCAATCCATTACCATTTAAAGCTTTTTTATTACATGAAAGCAGGATTTTCTTCCATACTCCCACTTGATTAAATCAGCTGTTTGGGTTTATATTAATGTACTGCCTGCTCAACGTTCCTGTATTTTAGCGAGATATGTCATTAAGAGAAAAAATAAATAACATAAAATGGATTTGGTCAGTAGATGGCCAACGTAACAAGGCTCTCTGCATTTCAGATTTCTGTAGCCTTCAGCTTAACTGTGTGGTATTGACATGAGCCCAGAACCACTAGCCACGTCAATACCTCATTGCTTTTATATAATGGTACAAACACTTTAATAACATCACATTAAATACGCTAAATCCTAAAATAAACACACACACATACAGAGACACACACCTCGTATCCTGCAGGCCTCCCTGGGCCAGGATTCGGGGGCCTCCATGTGATCTTCATTTCCGAAGAGGAGGTGCTGGAAGCTTTTACATCAGATGGTGCCTCTCTGGGCTCTGAGGAGGGAAAGGCACCCACACACATTACAAACCCACACACATTACAAACCCACACACAATACACAGCCACACACAAATACAGCCACACACATTACAAACCCACACACATTACAAACCCACACACAAATACACCCACACACATTACAAACCCACACACATTACAAACCCACACACAAATACAGCCACACACAATACAAACCCACACACATTACAAACCCACACACAAATACACCCACACACATTACAAACCCATGCACATTACAAACCCACGCACATTACAAACCCACACCCATTACAAACACACACCCATTACAAACACACACCCATTACAAACACACACCCATTACAAACACACACCCATTACAAACACACACCCATTACAAACACACACCCATTACAAACCCCACCAACAGGCTTTATAAAGCTGGGTAACACAATAATAATTCAACATTTCAATAGTGTCTTACACATTTTGTATTTTATCGAGAGGACTTTACAGAATTGGTAGAAAAATACAATTACACAAAATAATTTCAGATACATTACCTAACATACATTTACACTACAAACACTGATAGCATATGTGACACATATCTCATAATATCTCATAACGATGAGGGGATTTAAAAAGGCATTCTACGATTGCAGACAATCATCATAACAGTCAACGCAGCCATTAAATTGAATATCTATGCTAATCCCTCCCATTACTAATTTTATTCATTAACTCAAGTGCCTGTTTTTTATGATATCCAAACTACTTACAGAGCAGCTATACAGCACACAATCTAACTCACTGGGAAAGAATGAGATGTTGAGAGAATAGGATGTGATATGTTTAAAGAATAAGATGTGACAAGCCGAAAGATCAGGATGTGAGATGGTGAGAGATTAGGATGTGACATGGCGAGAGAATAAGATGTGGTATGTTGAGAATAGGATTTTATTTATTGAGAGATTAGGATATTATGTTGAAAGAACAGGATGTGATATGTTGAGAGATTAGGATGAGAGATGTACAAATAAAATTATGCTTTTCGGTTAGAGGTATAGGCCAGGAGGTACTTTTCTTAATAAATGGTTTCATAGAAACAAAACACTAGATGCCTAACATTGTTTTAATGCTTTACAAGTATGAGGTGTTTGGACCTGAATGTAGAACGCCCCTACTGTATGTTTTAGTCTCAATGGGTTTTGTCAGCATTATTAGTAGTACATACTGTGGATACATATGATTTGTATGTATGGAAAATGTGTCAGAACAACAAAATCTACAACCCCTGTAGCAAATTAGTTCTTAGACACCTTCTACAGAGTTCCAAGACCACTCTGCTAATGACTTAAAACTCATGACCCTCTACAGAGTACACCGTGACCACTCTACTGAAGACCTGAAACTCACCACCCTCTACAGTGTAAACGGTGACCAGTCTACTAAAGACCGGAGACTCACCATCCTATACAGAGTGAAATGTGACCACTCACCTAAAGACCTGAAACTCACCACTCTCTACAGTGTAAAATGTGACCACTCTACTGAAGAATTGGAACTCACCATCCTATACAGAGTGAAATGTGACCACTCTACTGAAGACCTGAAACTCACCACTCTCTACAGTGTAAAATGTGACCACTTTACTGAAGAATTGGCACTCACCACCCTCTGCAGAGTACACCGTGACCACTCCACTGAAGGGTCCATCTCCTTTGTTGTTGTATACTCCCACCTTCACTTCAAAAGGGGTGAGGGGAGGGAAGGTCTCATCTCTATACTTGTACGTAGTAGAATCTGCTGATGTCACCATCTTCTCCTTCCAGCCTCGCGTCCCATTGGCTCGGAATGCCACGATGTAGCCAAACCCCTCCCCGTTCTGGAACTCTTCTGACACAGGCTGGAATACAAGCAGAGATGATCAGACCTAAGTTATATAGAATAGATTTTAATTAATTCAGAGTATTTCTGTCAAGTCCAGGCTATATAATAACTATTTTAATATTTCTCAGTATTGTTTATTAGACAGTGCAGATATACTCTCAACAATATTTTGTATTAGACAGAGCAGACATACTGTCAACAGTATTTTGTATTATAGAGTGCAGATATACTCTCAACTTTATTTTGCATTAGACAGTGCAGATATACCCTCAACAGTATTTTGTATTTGAAAGTGCAGATATACTGTCAACTTTATTTTGTATTAGACAGTGCAGATATACTCTCAACAATAGACAGACAACTGACCTGGCACAGACAACTGACCTGGCACAAACTCACAGTAGACAAACCTTCACTTAGCTGGTGTATTGAAACACACCACCCTCTGATGATTTGAAACATTTCACAGTGTGTTGTAACTGCTGAATCAGGAACTGGCAGAATTGTAGTGAAATGTGACCCCCCAAAAAAAATCAATGCATGAGTTATTTTATGTTTTCTACAAGCAGATTATTCAATGTCATGTTTTTATTGTACATAAAAACCCAGTCAATGCAACATTACGTTTAATAGCTGAATAGTTTTATTCATCCTCTAAAATATCAGCCCAGCCCATACTAAAGACATATCATCTTTTGCACAAGGTACCTTGTCTAAGCCTATACTGCTGCAAACATCCATCCTTCTATGCAATGTTGCAGTTTTTATAATAATCCCTAGAGAAATGTTGAGGAAATGAGAGTTGCCAGATGAAATAAATGTTGCTATAGTAAATGTAAATCAAATTCTAGACCATTTGCATGACACCTGTCTTTCTATCCTTAAGTGTCCTCCTACAAGAACACTAATAAGATATTCTGCATGGCACACCAACTGATATCCAACCAGCTTTATCAAAAAGCTTGATTATACCTGGTTCTTAATTTGTCTTTCTTCCTGATCTTGCCTTGATCTTTTCAATATACTGCAAGCATATAAGATCTGATTCTAATCCGATATTAATGAATATTTTAACTGTCAAAACCAGTGTAGAAATGTTGGCACAATATGAATGTAGACCAGATCAGAATAGAGCTCAGATTTTATCACCCAGTATAAACATGGTTTTGGAGAACATTCCTGATTAAGTTGGACAAATGTAGATTTCTTTAGTAGTCGGCCCATATACTATAAAAAAATAATTCATATAAAATACAAATATATATAATTCTAGAAAGAAATTAGGTATTTGCTCAATTTGTATTGAATGTTAATTCAACTCGAAATTACTATTTCGGTATCTTAATAAGATTGTAGAATTAAATACTAAATATTTGTATTTTGAAACCACTAAAAAGTGACGTTAGACATTACGGTTAAATGAAGTTCATGTAGTTCAGCATGTTACAACTGATAGCAATGAATGACACCAAACATAAAAATTACTTATCCCAGCACCTTCATGGGCCAAACTGGCATATTGATTTACTGATCCAGTAACATTCTCAGTTAGACATAATGACACAAATGGTCCACTGGAAAATGTAACAGAGGGTACTATTTGCCGTAACCATGCTAGGCAATGAGAAATGTTACAACCATCCACCAACTCTCCAGAAAAAGAACAATGACATGCATTCAAATCATTTACCTGCAAATAAAAACGCTTGGACATATTACCATAATGCCAACTTAAGCAATACCAGGCTAAGAAAAGATACAGATACAGCCGTCTAACGCCATGGTCATAATAAAAAAGTGTATTGCCTCATTGGTTTCAGACCCCATCATAGCAATGAGATAAATTACATTCTAATGGCCTCAGGGAAAAGTATGGCATCCATTCTGTTGCGTCTTCATCTTAGTGCTGTCTGTCTTGATTGGATGGCCTTTCTGCTGGCAAAACAAAATTATGTTTTTGGTGTTCCTCAAGGCTCTGTGTTGGGACCATTACTGTTTTCACTATATATGCTGCCTCTGGGAGATGACATCAGGAACCACAATGTACATTTCCACCGTTATGCTGATGACACACAGCTGTATATCTCGATATAGGATGGAGAAGCCCCAAACATATCTACTTTGGGAGCATGCGTCTTAGATATTAGGAAATGGCTGACAGAGAACTCTTCTTTTGGCAGAATCCCTACAGTAAACCTTGACGGTTATTCCCAATAAACTGTGAGAAGCCTGGGTGTTACCCTCAACTATGACCTCTCCTTTCGTGAACATATAAAAGAGCTGTTGCCATTTTCGTAAAGTTGCTCAAATCTGAAACTTTTTATTAAAAACTGATGCAGAAAAATTGATCCATGCTTTTGTTACTTCCAGATTAGATTTGCAATGCTCTTCTCTCCGGTTTTCCTGATGAATAAGCCAAGAACTAAATGATTGTAAACTGAGGCTACTAAAACTAACCAAAATTGTTAATTAGACATTGAAATGAATTTGTTCACTACATTTAAAGCTTCAAATACTTGAAAACAAACAAACAGAATACATCTGTCATCCTACAATTTGCAATATGTTTATAAAGCGCTTTCAACAACCCCTTCAAAGCAGCACATTCAGCAGCATCTGGTCTCCCATCCAGAGAAGGACTATTACTGACCTGCGTTCCACAGCTAACAGGCAGTGGGATGCATGATGCTTTGCTGTGGGCTACAAGTGTTTGTAAGAAAAAACATGTTTTAAAGCATCCTTTATTGCAAAGCCAAACTGGCACATTTTAGATGTACTGTGTGAATGATTTACAATGCTTTGTCAGTGGGAGTTATACATTGACGAGCTGATACATCCCTACATCCAGAAAAGGGCCATAGGCTTTCACCATCAAAAAGTTCAGATTAGGTTATTTTAGGAACAGGCCAACAGAACGAACAGCTAATTCAACAAGACCACATGCACAGACTAACATCTAACTGTATATTTTGTTATTTGGTTTGTCTATTCGCCAGTTCTCTATTTGGTCAAGCACATAAGCTACATGAGCATTACTTAGTGATAATGTGCCCTCACCAGGCTCAATACGCTAGCAATTCAAGCCTGTGTTGAGTTTGATACATTGGGTGATTTTTCTCAGAGTACCAGAAACCACTGTTCTGCTGCTGCCTGCATGACGTATGCTGTATGACGTATGCTGCATGACGTATGCTGTATGACGTATGCTGTATGACGTATGCTGTATGACGTATGCTGCATGACGTATGCTGCATGACGTACGCTGTATGACGTATGCTGTATGACGTATGCTGTATGCTGTAGCATGAGTTTGAATCTGGCAGAGTTGTTCATCAGAAACTCTCCTCCACCTTTACACACAATGCCTAAAAATACAAAAGAACTAGGGTTAGAACAAGGTTGCATTTGCTTAATAAGTCCACCTGTGAAATGAATGAGTCACTATTCAGACTGAAATGTTCCTTGCCAAAGACAATAATGTTGTCTGAATGAGTCTGTCCACTCAGCCATCTGCATAATATAATATGTTCTCAATTAATTTCACACAGAAATGTTGACCCAACATTGTTGTTTCTGCCCTCTGTAGCATTTCATCTGTTTGTGTTCCATTTTGTGTATATATGAAAGTAAGTTTTTCCCTATTACAGTACTTAAAAAGTAATTCAGATTCTCTGACGGAGCAATAAACTGTGCAGCAAAGCTAAACAACAATCTCATGAATTCTTCTTGAACACTTACTAATGTTATACCGGGCTTCAACTTGGACTAATCTTGATGGCGTGAAGAACATGGGTACCACAGTTACACTCAGTGTCTGGAGAAAACCTTACCAATTTATGTGGTTGAAAATTATTGGAAATTAGAGTTATTGGAGTTACCTAAATTCACCCTGAAAAAGTTACAAGTTTCAAAACAATCTACTGAAAACAACTGCCCATGTTAACAACTTAGTTGTATATTTGTTAATGGGAAACTGCGGTCATTTAAACCATTCTCTGAAAAGTTTTTTTTGAAGATCCACAATTTTCAGCTGCCAGTGACGACAGGGGTGTTGTTCCTCCCTTATCGTGGTGAATTGGAGGGTGAACAAAATTGAAGTCTGTTTACACCCTGTTTAACCACCTAATCAGGAAATAGGTGCTACTTTATTCACAAAGGAGGAACCACAATTAGCGCTTTCTACCTTTTTACATGCATCATTGCTCCCTAGGAATGATTATCCCATCCTACGTCACTTAACATGCCTTTATCTACTGCTATCACCTTCACCAAGGACTCACCAGCCAAAACCTTTTTAATTGAGAAGGCATATCATTTCCATATTAATACATTGTCTTTGCAAAATGTTCTCTTTGGTAGCATATAGTCTGAGTAACAACTAAATAGACAGGAGATCTGTCAAAATGTCCCAATCTCTGTGGACCCCCAGTACTCTTCAGCGGTTAATTAAATACATTACATACAAATGTCTCTTTGATGACAAGCATGAACACTTCTTTTAACTGTGATCAGCAAACGCATTGCAGAAAGGTACCTTTAGGTGTTGTTTCTAAAGCTATACGTTTTTTTGCTGTTTTGATGCTGTTGTTGTGAAATTTGTTTTGTAAGTGTTGACTTTTCTCGCTTTGAAACCTAAATCAACAATAACGTTTATTGTGTCCAACATGATATCAGTGCGAGATTCTCAAACTGGTTTCTCTTCCTATAAATAGAAGTGATTGATGTTTTCGGGAACCAATGATTGGTAAATCCTTTCATCCCACACGTTCATTCCCACTCCTACCAGAACTGATCAATCATTATTGATCTTAATATTGATGATCATCCATTTCAGGGGAGTCACACGTCAATGTCCACATGGCCTACTTGCAATATTCCTCATGCGTCCCTCGTTTTCAGCACTTGTCATTTAGAATAATTTCATTTCTGCCACATATGCACCCGGGGTTCGTCCTTAATGGCACCCTATTCCAGATCTAGTGCACTACTTTGGACAATAGCACAGTATGGGGAATAGGGTGCCATTTGTGACAGGGGATTCAGATCCAGTTAAGTACTTTGGATATAAATCCGAAAGTCTGCAGCACATCTGTGATCAATGGAGATTAATATTAAAACAGACTGAGAGATGGGGTGTGAACTCCTTCTGTCAGCCAGAATGTGTGTGTGTGTGTGCTTGTGAAGAAGTATTGCATGGTTGCCATAATATGTTATTAGATGTTTATCAAAATATTGTCTGCCAATATAATGACTTTCAACTAAAATGCAACAATAAATGAACGCAGTTTTGCAGAGCTTTTTTCATTAATACGTTCATACACTTATAGTACCGGTGCCCAGTGCTTGTAATGCCACAACGGCATAAATGCTCCAATTATTAAAATACAATTTAAATACCGGTGTTCTGGTTTGAGTGAGGTCACTGCATTTGAATATCATAACCCAGAACACTTGGGCAACGTCCTGGTTCTCATTTGTAGACCAGATGGAAGAGTGCCCACTACTGACCCTTCTAACGCATGTCCAGCTGCCTCTGGTCTCTCATCCGGGAACTAATAGGGACTGATCCCGCTTTTCTTCATTGGCCCGGTTGTGTTCATCCGCAACATACAACTGATCCTAACATAAGTTACTAAACAATCCAATGTCAAAGACGTGAATTGCTTTCAAATTCCATAATAATGCATGAAATGAAGCGGAATCAGTCACTTCTGCGTACAGTATTTACAGAAACCCACTGAAAGTTCATGAAAAAAGATTGCTAGGCAATTAAAATGCAATTATCGTCATAGCATTTTGTAGCCAAGTGCTTACACAGCGAATTCTCCAGTGTGGAACGAAAAGGTTTGACTGATATGATGTGTTAAAGTACCATAATGCTTAGTGTAATGCCTTATTCAGGTATTATGTATATTGACTTATATCATTAGTGTCTGACCTTTCGGGTGAATAAAAAAATTACCACCAATGACTAAATGTAAATCATATTGTTAGAGTCTTGCCTTGGAGGTAATTGTTGAGTTACCACCAATGACGGTTTTGTTAGTGACAGAGACATGGATGCTGCCAGAATGTTCTGTCCCAGGAGATATGTTATGGAATCAACTGAGCATAAAAAAGGTACCATAATTATTTACATATTTAAAATAACATATCTTCAACACATTAAATGAAAACTTGTAGATAATCATGGGTGGGGTTTTGATCTCTACAGCAGGTAGATATTTTAAAGAATTTATTTCAAAATGTATTAGTGCATGCTGACACTGTGCATTCAGACCACTTCACTTCCTCAAGATATAGGACTGGGATGCCGAGGTTGAGATGGCAGGACTGGGCTGGACTGGGAGGAGCAATGGTGGAAGTCTAGCCAATAAACAAGACGTCAGTGTGTGAATGGTTAACTGGTGGCTGCAGCAGCAGCTTCATTCAGAAGTCTGATCAGAGTGAGAGATGCTACCTTACTGTGTGTGTGCCTGTGCGTATGTGCGTACGTGCATGTCTGTGTGTGCGACGAATGCTCTCTCACTGAGGGACTCCTGGAGGGGGTCATAAGAGATGCCCCTTCAGTCAACCAGACAGCCAGCAGGGTAGCCGCCCCCACTGGGAGAACCATCCCGGCCTTCATGTAAAGGAGGAGTGATGTACGGGGTTTGATGAGCCATGCTCAGGGCCCAGGTTTCATATTATCATCAGATACGCCTGTTGCAACTGAGCTGCCACCAACTTAAAGGAAACAAAACTATTTTGGAGGGTTGTATATAACTACAAATAAAACTTTGCATAATGAAATACATCATCCTGGGTTGTTTTGAAATGACATTACATTGAACTAAACAAAGAGTTTTACCATTGCCTTCTGATTGCAGACATGACAATGTGCTGTTTTGCTGCCTCTTCCAGCAATATTCAGGAAGAAGAATCACTTTGCATATCTCAGTACCCCTACTGCATGTATCATGGTTTCATCACACAATCAGGGTGTTTCCAGCCTTCGTATTTACAGTGCTAGATGAAATGCATAGTAAAATTATGAAATTATAAAATAGTAAAATCATTTACTTGAATGTGGACAATGTAATCCATGGTTGAAACAATTCTACTGAATAAAGGGGTTTCCATTTCTGGCCCTCTAGTCCAGATCCACTCCATGTTTTAATTCCAACCCTCTAATCAGGGACTTATTTAGACTTGAGACACCAGGCGGGTGACATTAATGATGATGTAGAACAGAAACCCCAGCAGGCTCCGGACCTAATTGGAGTTGAACACCCTTGCTGTGGAACTGCTGAAAATTGAGACCTGAAATAGTCTAACATTGTCTCACTTCCAATCTGACCAGTTACAAGCAGTATATTCTGCTTCTTTCTTTGTTCTAACAACCATATCAACCTCCCCCAGAACACCCCTAGACAACCTCCACCCAGACCAGTTTACCCCTAGACAACCTCCCCCCAGACCACCCCTAGACAACCTCCCCCCAGACCAGTTCACCCCTAGACAACCTCCACCCAGAC
>JACXGK010014638.1:0-11347 GCA_016801125.1 Novumbra hubbsi
CAGGGAGGTACACTATGTAGAACCCAGTATAGAACATGATCTATTGCATTATTCTTGTGTTGATAATTATGGTTATTGTCAATGGTTGTTTTGTGCTTCTGGAGTACCTGTTGATACAGAACATAGACTGATGTCATTAAGCCTCTATACACCTGAATGGAGCAATTGGTCAGCCATCTTATTTGGGACCCATTCTAAACTAGCAACCATAGAAACACATGGCAGCAGTGGCATATAAAGACTTTGTAACAGTTGTGTGTCCTGTTAAAAATATATATAACCACTGTTTTGCAAAGTTCTGATAATAATAATACAACTTCAGGGAAATTACAATTATGAAATATGGCATCTAATGTAAAAATGTAAATAATTTGAAAAACACTAATTTATGTAACAGTTTATCTTTCCTTTTATGTTTTTCGATAATAACAAAAACATTGGTCTCAAATAAATAACAAATATACTAATGTAAAATACTGTACTTGACTTATACTGCACAACAAACCACAAGATGCATTAAATAACACATATACACCAACCTTCAGTCAATTCAGCATCCAGGGTTTGAACCAGACCGTTTATAATTTCCTCTACATTGCAGTTGTTGATTCTGCTATTATTTGAAACATTTTATTCTTGTGTTTTGCATTTTGTCATAAACATTTCTTTTGGAACCCTGATTAGAAAAACATAACTAGCTAAGCTAGCAAACGCATAGTCAACCTAGCTAACGCTTGCCGGGCAAGTCATAACATATCTAGCCAAGATAGCAAACGCTTAACGGACTAGTCATAACATAGCTAGCACAGCTAGCAAACGCTTGCCGGACAAGTTATAACATAGCTAAATAATTTTGGGAAGCAGATTGGGAACAGGGAACTCCTTTTTGTGGGTAACCCTAGACTTTCTAAAATGGAAAAGCATATTTTGGATAATAGTTTTTCAAACATCACAGTCAGTCTTGATCGCCAGAGTGAGATTTTTTGCTCACTCTACAGCAAAGGGTGTAGCAGATTGTGGACCAGGCTGAGGGGAAAGCCATGGTGAAGAGGTGAGATTGTATACAGCCTGTCTAATTGTGGACCAGTCGACTTCAACAACCATAGCTTAGGGGTTAACCATGGAGCAGATGGAGAGAATGAGACCAGTTGAGCACACATGGCCTTTGTTGTGTGTGGGAAATTGAATGTGATGTGTGATGTTAAAACAGTCCAGGAGAGCCAGAAACTCAGCAGCAAAATCACAATTTCTGGAATTAACATGGATGTTACAATCACCTAACATGAGTGTAAATGATGACATTGGACAGACAATTGTGAGTTAGGAGATGAACAAAGACTTGGGGGGGGGTGAACGAGTCAAATAAAAGAGGTGTGGGACCAGCCAATGTAAAAATTAAGCATTCAAATGAGGTAACAGAGGTTGTGGAAAGGACCTCACTCGTGCTTTGTACTCTGCCGTAAGAAAGGAAAAGAAGACCCCAGCAGACCAACTATATAATATATCGCTTCTCTAAAATATGACTGTGCCATTGAAAGAGATTCCATCTGGGGTGCTAAAGAGTCAAGGGTTGTACACCACAAGATCAGCCCCATGTAGCTTCCTTTTTTGATCAAAGCTAATCATAATCATATATATATATAATATATATATTATAGCTGAGGGATTTAACGCGTTAATATTTGTGATTAAGTTTAAACGTAACGAAATAATTTAACGCACTTAACGCGGCACCTTTTTTACGTGAATCCAAAAAAATATGCCTCGGTTTTAACCACTTACTATTGTGACAGCTATTGTTAGTGATGGGAAGTTTGATCGACTGACTAGGATTTTTGAATCTCGTTCAGCAAAATGAAAGTCCTTTCGTTATTTTGTTGATTCTACCGGCTGGGTGTCCGACATTTAATAGCTAATAGCTAATTCTTTACGAATGTAGAACTCCTAAAGCATCTATTAACTCTATAAATGACAGTAGGCTGGCTACAGAAAAGACACATCGTTTGACTGGGTTTTCGGTAAAGTTGTTCTTCATTTTTGTCACGATACAGTTTCATACTGTAGGTCTATGGAATTTAGCTCAAATGTCTTGCACGTCAGAAAATAAAAACGTAACTGAAATATTTTTTAACCCCAAAAAATCAAAGCAAGGTTAACAACAAATATTGTATCGTAGGCAAATCGAAATTTAATCGTATGAAAAAATAGATTCAAACGTGGTAAGTTTTTCACGTTCAATCTTAACTTATCTTGTTTTGAAAAAAGTTAACACAAAGTTCACTGATGGTTCATATAGCCAGAATTGCCTTGGATCAAGTCTGATGAAAGCATTTTTTTTTTTACAAACATGCTTTCATCAGACTTGATCCAAGAGCATTTTGAGCCCTTGCAGCTTATTGCACTCATTCACTTGACGTCAATTAAGTCTGTGAGGGTTCAGTGCTTAGTGTTTAGGGAGGGACATTGGGATTGGTCCCTTAAAGCTTTGTTGTGTATAATGTTGCTGCATATAATTGATGGGAATGACTACTCTGTAGTTTTGTTTACAGTTCACAAGATGTCAGAACACCAAATATATATATATATATAGAGAGAGAGAGAGAGAGAGAGAGAGAGAGAGAGAGAGAAATATATAAACACTGCAGAAAAAAATGTACAACTCAATAAAATGTGTTGTGTTGACATGAAATAATACAGCTTCCCTCCATGTTTGAGGACTCTTTTACCTGAACTAGTTGGCCAACACTGCTTCTTTATCAGCCTGGTGATGTTTGTCAAATAGGTGTTGCAGCTGTATCTAAACTGGGCAACGCAAACAGTTCCTGTTTCGGTTCTGTTTTTCTAGTTGACAGCCAAGCTACCAAGATGTATGTGGATCAAGATAAATAGATTAGAGTGTTACATTCTTCTCTGGCTCATCTGATATCTTCTTTCTGGCCCTGGCTGGTCATTGGTGGGTGCTGGTTTTGAATCACAGTCGCTCCTTGTTGCCTAGTTTCAATGTAGAACCAGTGAGCTCTTCTCAGAGGTGCACCATGGGATGTCCGTACTTTACAAAAAAATTGTGATGATCTAGATTCATTTTTGTTTTTTACATCACAGCGACATTGGCCAACAGGACCTAACCATTCCTGAGCCTAGATCTGCCTGCATTGTTGACCATGACCGTGAAAGGGCACCAACCCTTTCCATTGCATGAGGAGTGACAGACATGGTTGCGCTTCATATGTCACATCTCGAACTCAGATGTAAACAAATGTCACACGTCATATCAGTAGGAACGCCTATTACCATTTTCTTCTAAGAAAATAACGCTGTGCTTTAAGGAATTACAGTTTGCTCGCCATTAGTTGCTTCGTCGAACAGTTGTTCCAAAGTGCCAGATCTCTCAGCTTTAGGACACGTATGGCAAGTCTTGTGTCATCACCAAATGCCGGGCAGTGTGGAGTAAAGGTGTCCATTTGTGGATATATGTTTTACTGGTCCCATGCCAGCTAACCTATGATGCCCTGCAAAGCCATACAAACCAAATGTATGATCTGAAAGAGTTCTTTGTGCCACAAAATCAAATCTGCTAGAGCGTACTGAGTTTTACTTGGCACTTTACCTTTGGCCCAGTTTCTAAAATTGGAATGGTTGAAAGTATTTATTGCACACAAGCACTGTTATTGCACACGAGAGAACACGTTAATGTAACACAAAATGCAAACACATGCAGCTTCATTAGCTGCCAATGGAAATGAACTGAACCATTGGTGGTTGGTTATAAACAGCATCATCTCTCACATGAGATCACTTCCCTGTAGGTGGATGAAAGGTTTCAGTGTTACATCGCCACCTTCTGCATTAAAGCTGCCTGTGCCAATTTAGAAAATAAAGAACAACAATATGAAAAACAGAATTGACTGTGGCAAAATATATTTTCCTGAAAAATACATACCAAGTGCAGCTTTAACATCGTGTTGGGTATTGGCCCATAGCAAGAATCACAACCTTGATTATACGAGCTCCGTTCTCTTCAATGGTAAGCCACCGGGACCCAACAGAGTACTGCTGCTGGAAAATGAGTCTCACGGAATCAAAGAAGCATTATTGTATTTAAACAATAGCTCTATTCCCAGTGGTTAATGTTACTTACAGACTGGTTCTGGATACTTAAAAAACAAAAACCTTGTCAATATTTTTCCACCTTTCAGAGTGACGTCAATCACATCTGCACGGGATAAATACTGTAAAGACACTGCAGGAAAAAAGTGAACAAACCC
Organism: Novumbra hubbsi; assembly: GCA_016801125.1. Taxonomy (NCBI): domain Eukaryota; kingdom Metazoa; phylum Chordata; class Actinopteri; order Esociformes; family Umbridae; genus Novumbra; species Novumbra hubbsi. The sequence continues at coordinate 4,266 of JACXGK010014638.1, forward strand.
ACAGAAACCCATGTCCATTCACTCATCAGCAATTTATTACATATGCATTGGAAAATAAACCTTATAGCTTCTTACACTCGGCTGTCATATTATCCTATAATACACTGTGCAAGTTCTTCTCTGAGGTGTTGAGGGAGAAAAGAATGCCAGGAAGAAATGGGGGAGAAAAGTCAAAGGGGTGAGAGAAAGACAGATAATGTAGGAGAAATGCTGGTGTTGGGGGAGAGTAGAGGGGTGAAAGAAAGGGAGAGATAATGTGGGAGAAATGCTGGAGTTGGGGTAGAGTAGAGAGAAAGGGAGAGATAATGTGGGAGAAATGCTGGTGTTTGGGGAGAGCAGAGGAGGGGTGAGAGAAAGGAAGAGATAATGTGGGAGAAATGCTGGTGTTGGGGGAGAGCAGAGGAGTGGAGAAAGAAATGGAGAGATAATGTGGGAGAAATGCTGGTGTCGGGGGAGATAAGAGCAGAAGATCCTCTCTTCCACTCTCGACCGCCAGCAGATGTGCAGTTCTAGGCCTTATTTAGCTAAATGTCCAGAAGGCCCCTACCTGACGAGGACGACCGTTGCCAGGTAACACAGTCCCTCCCCACGTCACTGTGATGCAGCGGTGACGTTCCCCCGCTCACATGCGTAGTTTGACGATGTGACATGATCGAGCCAGTCCATGATGATGTCACACAAAACTGCCTGTCCTTTAACCCCTGGTTACCAGGACAACGCAAGGTGACCGACAGTGTAAGTGATTTCACCTGGTTCTCCAATGATCATTGAAAGTGATTAGAGCTCAGTACAACTGTATTGATACTTATTATTGGGGGAAAGCAAGGTGAAGCTGTGTGTGGAAGGAGGAGGTGAAGCTGTGTGTGGCAGGAGGAGCAAGGTGAAGCTGTGTGTGGAGGGTGGAGGTGAAGCTGTGTGGAGGGAGGAGCAAGGTGAAGCTGTGTGTGGAGAGGGGCGGCAAAGGGACTGAGGATCTGTTTGTTACTGCACACTTACAAAATAATTAGCAGCACAAAATGAAAACCAGTTCCTCATTGGACGAGCTGAAGTCTGTTTCAGCCCCATTTGTTTTGTTTAGTGTCTAATGAAAATGATGCAGGGTCAGTTTCAGAGTACCTCAACGTCACGCCAACGTTTTATACTTGGAGGGACTTTAAACCGAAATCCACATTTCCTATTTCTAACCCTAATGTTAACCATAACCTTAACAAACAAACTATAAAGTATAGTGTTATAACGTTACCTAACGTCCATGTTTTGACAACCTCCTACAAAGGAAAATGTAAAGTCCATGTTATGACAACCTCCTACTGAGGGAACATAACGTCCAACCCGTCATTACAACTAGAAAACTTGGGGATAATCCACTGTACCTCACTCTTTCCCAAGCCCCACTGATATGGCAGCAAGCATGTATTTTTAAAGAGCAGTCAAAATACTGATTAGAAGTGTATTTTTAAACAGCCTAAATACTGATTAGAGGTGCATTATAAAACAGCCTAAATACTGAATTGAACTTTGGTTGTTATCCCCACAGAATGACAGTTGTCTCGGATTAGCTATAGCAAACATATTGATTTCTCTGGTTGTTTGATCACAACTCAAACTGGGTCATTGGCCCATGAATAAACTACTAAACATTGAGGTGACCTAGTCTGCACATGCGAAACAGAAATTATAATGGCAAAGTAGAACAGATGAGACTTCTTCCCTTCTTCATGGCTCTGCCCATCATGAACAAATGTAATAGTGGCACAGAACACTGGTGAGACTTCTTTCCTTCTTCATGGCTCTGCCATGCTGAACAGAGGGTATAATGGCACGGAACACCGATTAGACCTGTTAAAACTCTGCGGCTCGGCTCTAAGCAGTTTTCCGGATTGCTGCACAATGTCCTGCTTGTTGATTGGCCAATAAGACTGTTCTGATAGACGCCTGCAGCTCCACAGAGAGTAGTCCTATTACAGTATGTCTGTTTCTGTTGATCCTAGACAACCTGCAGAAGAGAGGTTTCCCATGTTAAAGCCAGTGGTAACATTCTGCAATACGCCTATCCATGACTCACGTGTCTCTAATCAGCCTTGTAATTGGGCAGCTTGCTACAGCAGGCAGGAATTAGGAGGAAATGTCTATATTAACATCCATCAAACCATTAGATAATACTTTCTTGGGCTCTGTTTGGATCACCATTACAACAGACTTCAGGTTACCGATGCGGTCTACACTGAGCATCAGGGCACAACTGACATGTTGTCTCTGATAATGAATAGAAGGGGAACACTGACATGTTGTCTCTGATAATGAATAGAAGGGGAACACTAACATGTTGTCTCTGATAATGAATAGAAGGGGAACACTGACATGTTGTCTCTGATAATGAATAGAAGGGGAACACTAACATGTTGTCTCTGATAATGAATAGAAGGGGAACACTGACATGTTGTCTCTGATAATGAATAGAAGGGGAACACGGACATTTTGTCTGTGATAATGAATAGAAGGGGAAACACTGACATGTTGTCTGTGATAATGAATAGAAGGGGAAACACTGACATGTCGTCTGTGATAATGAATAGAAGGGGAACACGGACATGTTGTCTCTGCTATTCAAATTGTTATTCCTTACTTTTTCATAACACCGCCATTGTTGCACCAAGCCAACACGGATCTCCTCGACTTTCCAGGCTCAGTTTCTCCCACCATCATCAGTTCTTTTTTTAAATGTTGATTTTTGTATTTTCAGAATATCTGAAATATGCTTGAGTTCTCACTGCAAAGTAGGTTGCGATCTAATTGTTTTTATCAACACAGTCCCTTTTACCCTAGCGACGGCGTAAGCGCGGCACCTCTCTAATGCCACAAACACCAGCCAAGCTCACTCCAAGTATCCCTCGAACATATCCAGTTCTGTATCTGTGTCATACGGGCCGGAGGCCGGGTCGGACAACACCCCGAGGTCCACTAACGCCTGGTCCATGTCCTCGGGTAGAAACACAATTCCTACATTCAGGACGATGTATTCCATCAGAAACGCATAGTACAAAATCAAAACGTTCACAAAAAAGAGGCCCAGATAAAACATATAGGGAAGTTCGTTGAGGAGCGATTCCACCGAATCTAGTCGTGCGTAACTTGAGTATGTCATAGAAAATTAAACGGACAAAATTAGCTAGTTACAGTACTCCTCTAGCTACGCGGTTACACAAGGACAGGCAGTGCATCGCTCCGATGTTAGCGACGGTGTATTTTGGGAGTCCATTTCGGCCACGACTGCTGTGATCGAGTCACTGGCAGCTTCGGAAATAACTTATTTGCACTGAAGTGCCAGCTTGGCAAAAACCACACAGCTAGCTAAATATCGTTGTGGCTATCATCGTCTAGCTACAACACTATAGACATACGATTGGTTAAGATAAATAAAATTACAGCAAAACGGTCCAGGTGCTGTGCCATTTAAAGATTCTTGAGATTGCTTGAGTTTAAGAAAAACGTCGACGGTACTGTAATTTTCCTAAATCAATCCCAAAACCATTCCAGGTACTTAGCCAGTTAGGCTAAAAACAGTTAGCTGGCTCACGAACAACGTGGCCAGATTGGAATAAGTTACGTAATAGCAACACGGCACGCTACATTGCTGTTAATATTCTACACGAGTATGTGTCTTCGTATATTCCTAGAAATACAGCGATCAATTCGACAATCATAGTTTTCGTTAGATGTTCATATTGAAAATGTCGCTGCTAAAACTGCTTCAAAACAGTCTGGTCGCGAATGTACAGTTACACAGCCAATGTAGCCACTTAATTGGTTTAACCTTTGCAAAACTTCCTCTGAATGGTCAACTGAGACACAGATCACATTGAGCCCGCTTTGTCATCAAGTGGAGGCGGGAGCAAGTTGCATTTCATACGGATGTTTCCTCTTATTTGTAGTTGACAGGCAGTAACGGTTACTGATGTAGGATGAACCCCAATCAACATAAACGAAATGAATAGTCGCATTAGGTCTCCTGTGTCGTTTTTGCCCCGTTCGCCAAAGCAGTTTTTGGGTCTAGTAGTTTTTTTTCAGACTGACATTGCACTGTTGAATATCAACAAAGAACCGCAAACCCCGAACGTCCCTGGCACCGACCTGTTACGTAACGCCTTGTTCCTACACTGTCTACTTCCGAATGCCTCTTTCCGCTTGGTTAGCTACTAGCCAGATTAATTTAGCTGGCGATATATTTTGCTAGCGAGGGGTTTTGGACGTCTATGGAACCGCATGTGGATGTAATGGAATGATTTAACAAGTGAAAATCTACCTGACAATAAGCTATTTACTTGCATTCTTACCATGTTCGGTCGGTCAAGAAGCTGGGTAGGAGGGCAAGGAAAAACGAAAAATATTCATTCGCTGGACCATCTCAAGTAAGTACCTTATTAGCATGATTGCCCAATAGCAGACTAGCCATGTTTATCATGTTTCTTCAATTAGTTTGGCAACCCCACTAGTGACAACCCCAAGATTGCTTACTACATCCTAGCATACGTTACTCAGCCCATACGAGAGTACAGTCAACACGATCTCTGGGTTATAGTTGAGTTAGCTAGCTACTTATCTAGTGATTATGTAGCTGCTTGCTAGTAGCTACGTGTTTTATCTGTGATGGCATTACAGTTAACCAAATATGCTGTACGCTAGCTAGCGTGTTGTCTTGTCAGAACTGTGCAAGGAATGTCACTGTTTAGACATGTAGCTAGTTACATTGGGGTGAGTGTCATTTCTTGTACTCCGTAACTATCTTCTGTTCACATTTTAGTGCATTTTCGAAGAGTCGGGACAAGCAAGTCATGTTATTAGGTTAGTTCAGTTCGACGTTATCTATTTAGACGCGCCAGCTCCTAGACAGCGCAGTTTAGCACGAATCCTTCGTTCCTGACAAGCAACAACTTAAAAAAGTTATGTAACATTACCGGTTCTCTCCTACCTTTCTCTTTCGGTCCTTCTGTCTCTCATCGTTACTACGCCTCTCTTCTCCCCTCTATCCTTTAGGTACATGTACCATGTTTTGACTAAGAACACGACAGTTACCGACAGCAACCGGAACCTGCTTGTTGAGACCATCCGTTCCATTACTGAGATACTCATCTGGGGTGACCAGAATGACAGCTCTGTGTTTGAGTAATGCTTTACCTTTGATTTATAACCCCTGGCCCACTAGTAACTACCCTAAACTACCAACCCTTTGACCTCTAACCCTGTAGTAACTACGCACATAAACCTTATGCATGACAGCGATACAATGTTGTATTGGTACACAAGGCTACGATTCAGTGTATGCTGCTACAATACAGTAAGATACGATTGGATCAGTGTCCTATAATGACCCAGACACCATCCTGTCCTTGATACTCCACTACACATTATAACACATGGATTTCCACTTCAGGCTGTCATGCAGAGTACATGGAAAAGCCTGCTGGTGATTTGGTGCCTCATACACACTCGCACACACACTCGCACACACACTCGCACACACACTCACACACACATCCAAAAGAAAGTTGGGATGTTGTGTAAAATGCAAACAAAAAACAGAATGCAAGGATTTGTAAATCGTTCAAACCGATATTTAATTGAAAATGGACAACATATCAACTGGTGAACCATAGAAATGTGATTTTGTTTTTTTTCTGTTTTGAATTTGATGCCCTCAAGTGTATTGTTATTATGTCGTTCCTGATTCACCACAATGTCAGTTCTGACACAAACGTAAAACCATTATTATTATTACTATTTTAACACAACACTAATGGATCCATCTGTGTCTATTCTACACTTCCGTATTTTCAGTTTCTTCTTGGAAAAGAACATGTTTGCATTCTTCCTGAACATCCTTCGTCAGAAGTCTGGTCGTTATGTTTGTGTGCAGCTACTACAAACACTCAACATACTGTTTGAGAATATCAGCCACGAAACGTCACTCTGTGAGTATACAAACAGCATAAATACAACCACCCTTTCCATTGAGAGATTAATGGAAGCATGCAGAAGTAGCAAAACAAGGACAGAATGCAATTTGGGACTGACAAGAATAGATTGAGGTTGGAGTTTCAGAAGTCTTTGTGAAGTGCTAACAAATATTTCCTTGGTTGACAATACATTCAAAACCTATATTTGAGTTAATTTCTTCGTTAGTTAATTTAATAATGTAATTCTATCTGAGTTAATTTCTTCGGTAGCTGTAATTGCTACAGCTCTGTGAAAGTGTAAAACAGCGGTGGCTAGTGATCTGGGTGTTGAAGGGTCTGCTGCTGGGAATGTAAGCTCTTATGAAATTAGCTACTTCTGTTTGTGATATCTTGTTTTTGGCCCATTTGTTAACAAACATTCAGATCTTTTCCCAGCTTCTTAATTGTCTTACTGAAACATGAACCTCCGCCCTGGTCCAAGGTCTGTTACAGACTGTTGCATTTTGTTTTGCATTATATCTGTTTACTTTGTCTGTTTTGTAGATTACCTGCTGTCCAACAACCATGTCAACTCCATCATCGTTCACAAGTTTGACTTTTCTGATGAAGAGATCATGGCCTATTACATCTCCTTCCTCAAGACCCTGTCACTGAAACTCAACAATCACACTGTGCACTTCTTCTACAATGAGGTATGGGGGGGGGGGGGCACGGGAGTTCTGAGGTTAAAGGAAGTTTGCAAAAAAAGGAGTGTCCTGTATAGACACAGAGGGTTTAAGGGGTGTCCTGTATAGACACAGAGGGTTTAAGGGGTGTCCTGTATAGACACAGAGGGTTTGAGGGGTGTCCTGTATAGACACAGAGGGTTTAAGGGGTGTCCTGTATAGACACAGAGGGTTTGAGGGGTGTCTTGTATAGACACAGAGGGTTTGAGGGGTGTCCTGTATAGACACAGAGGGTTTGAGGGGTGTCCTGTATAGACACAGAGGGTTTGAGGGGTGTCCTGTACAGACACAGAGGGTTTGAGGGGTGTCCTGTACAGACACAGAGGGTTTGAGGGGTGTCCTGTACAGACACAGAGGGTTTGAGGGGTGTCCCGTATAGACACAGAGGGTTTGAGGGGTGTCC
>JACXGK010014639.1:0-11346 GCA_016801125.1 Novumbra hubbsi
TGGGGTTCTATAACATGGGGTTATACCAATTAAATCTATTAATGTATAACATGGGGTTCTATAACATGGGGTTATACCAATTAAATCTATTAATGTATAACATGGGGTTCTATAACATGGGGTTATACCAATTAAATCTATTAATGTATAACATGGGGTTCTATAACATGGGGTTATACCAATTAAATCTATTAATGTAGTTTGCTTAGCAGTTTAGTTGTTGGCCCCACATATCCGAAATGTTGCTGGTTTAAATTCTTGATTAAAGCAAAAATCTGTGTTTTATTCAAGGCACTAATCTCTGGTTCTATAAATTGCTCTAGATAAAAGCATCTTCATTAATACTGAGATGTCAAATGTAAAAGTATTGACATGTCAGCCACATCTCCTCAGGTCTACTTAAGAAATTTTGGATACCTGCACATTCCGCTAGGCAGCTCCATAAACCAGGTGCATCAGACTGAAGAAATCACTGAGGCATTAAAGTATGTAAACACTGAAAACGGTTACACATTGTATTATGCTCTCTCCTTTCTTTTTTTGTTTTGGCTGTACAGCTTTGCTTTCAGCTTTGCTTTCTTACTAAATACACACTTTTCTTTTATCTATTAAAACTTTAGAATATTTCAGAAGGCAACTAACTTAACCGTCTCAGGAACACTTAATGAGGCAACTTTGTCAATGATGAAACAACCTCGATGTGGTATTCAAGACTCCTTCAGTGACAAATCCCTCAAATATCGATTCATAGGTTGGTTATATTATAGATTTTCTTGCAGATTCATTTTTAGATTTAGATGACTTAATGTTACAACAATGTGCCCCAATTACCAAATGAAGGTGAAGAAAAAGCATACTGAATTACTCAAACATTGTCCACTCCACAGGTTCTATTTGGCGTAAGAAGAAGCTAACCTATCGCATATATAGCTACACCAAAGATATGGGCCTGGCAAAAACCCGTGTGGCACTCCAGTCAGCTTTTAGGTACTGGAGTGAGGTGTCACCCCTGAATTTCCAGGAGGTTCTGTTTCCAGGAAGAGCAGACATAAAGATCTCATTTCACAAGAAGGGCAGATCTTGTCCAGTGCCATTTGATGGGCCAGGTGAGAGTTCTCTCTTGGATGGAAGGCCTTTTACAATAAACACAAAATCCAAATTCTGCTTTGGTTGTAAGCAGAGGGCTGTCCATAACTTCAGAAAAGAATCAGTTTGTAGAAGATGTTTGTAGAAGATACATACATTCCTATACCTTTTTTATTCTGAAAAAGACATTATATAAAAACTGTTGTCCTCATGGAAAAGGAAATACAGACTATTGTACCAGGCAGCGCAAACATTTAGTTTCCTTTTTTCTATTTATTTATCTGAGAAATTGTGTAAGACAACAGCATTTCCCGCATGTTTTCGAGCATGCACCTCCTTCACTTTCATATCCTTTCTTTTGCTTACCATTAATGGTGCCAATGGATTAGGATGTGACTAAATGCTTCTGAACATGATCACGCATTTTCATCCGTTTGATAAAAACCTAAATCTATTTTTTAGGGGGCGTGTTAGCTCATGCAGACAACCCGGAGTCGGGCATTGTGCATTTCGACGAAGACGAGCTGTGGACCGAGGGGAAGACCTCTGGCCCTAACCTAAGGATTGTAGCGGCCCATGAGATCGGCCATGCTCTTGGCCTGGGTCACTCCCAGTACAGCAGTGCTCTAATGGGACCTGTGTACTCTGGTTATCGTGCCAATTTCCAACTACATCCAGATGACATCCGTGGAATCCAAGCGTTGTATGGTGGGGGCTGGATTGTATTTTCCTTTATTCTGTTAAAACACAGTATGTAATCGGAATACACAGAATCGTTTTGAAGTTACATTTATGTGTGCTATGCTAACTTGTGAATACACAGGGTGAATTAATATGAGCTAAGAGAGTGTATACTATGAATTAATTGACAGTTTATGTTAACATTTAGAGATTTACCCACCCTCTACCTAATATAGGGTGATGTTTTCTGAGGGCTACAGTCCAGTGAAAGTAGCTGTTCAGGTGGCAAGACATACAATTATTGTCATGGGGTTATTGTAAATGATAAAGAATGATAAAGAATCCAGACTGTGTGGGTGTTTAAAACCTTTCAATTTCCTTCTCTACTTCTCTACTCTACTACAGGAAAGCCAGACAATCCTCCTCGAAAGCCAAATGACCCAACCCTAGAGGCAGGTCCACCAGATCCTTGCAAGGGTACCATGGATGCAATAATGTTAGGTAGTTAGCATAAATGTGTGATCTCAATTTAAAAAAGTTATAAAACTACATACATTCAATAAATTGCAAATCACTTTCTTTTGAATTAACAGTATTTGCAAGGTTTTAAAAAAATATTTAATTACAACCCAGGTCCTTCGCACAAGACTTATGTCTTCAGCGGAAAGTATGTGTGGACACTGTCTGACAGTGATAGCTACAATCAACCAATCCTGATATCTGTGTTCTGGAAGGATCTTCCAGGGAGCCTCAATGCAGCGGTTCACTCGCAAAAAACGAACAAGTCCTACTTCTTGAAAGGTAAACCTACTCTGGTCAAAAACCTGTTTTTGCTGTCTTGCTGCTTGTTGACATACCACATTTTTTGGCCCACCATAGGTGTTGGGAAAACATCACAGAAACAGGAATTTCTTCCATTAGTGGAATTTTCATATGTCACTGCAATTATGTTTACCCAGGAGACAAGGTGTGGAGATATACAAGATTCAAACTTGACATTGGTTATCCTAGAAGATTGGCAGGCATTCCTTCTAATGTTGATTCAGCCCTGTACTTCCAAAAGACCCACAAGGTGATATTCTTCAAGGTATGCAAACAAACACCAAACATGGTTGGATTATTTGTAAGCATGTACAGTAACTTCCCCTTAAGAACATTAACAAATGAGTGGGATGATTGGAGAAGTTTAAAAAGAACGAAGCGAAAGCAATTTACCATAGTTTCTCCTTTACTTGGCAGAGTTCACCAGCTGAGGGATGTTTCTAATTTAGACCTAAATGAACTCCCTTTATCTGGTCCTTTAGATCAGAAATGAGATGAAAAATTGCCCTCAACTGACTTCAACATTTGACTTCCCTTTGTACTTTTACACCTCTTGATAATAGTTTACTGGATCCCCTAGGGTTCTCAATATTGGCAGTGGGATGAAGCTGGGATGATAGACGTCACATATCCCAAACCAATCTCACATCTTTTCTCTGGGGCACCATACAACCTGGAGGCGGCCGTCACGTGGACAAACGGCCATATATACATTTTCAAAGGTAACCAGTACTGGCGGATCAAGAATAACAAAGTTGTTGATAAGGGATACCCTCTCAAAACGAGTGAAAAATGGATGCAATGTGATGAATAAGCTATTAAAGGTTAGTGGTGTTTCTGCTTGTGCACTGAGATTCGGCATCACAGAATGACTGTAATATCCCTAGACCTAAGGAAAATAATTTGGAAGATTTCTTTTCAACGTCGTTTACTCAGAGGGTATAGCCTAGCAAAAAATGTTTCTTTTTGAGGTGAAATAACCTTAAAGGATGTGTAATTACTTTGACAACAGAAAACATACAAATGTTGTACTAAGTCTCTCAACTTACATTTCTTCCCATTTTAAACTGTGCATTAAACTGTATAAAGAAACTGTCTTTACAATTATGTATGTTTCCAAATTGACTTATTTATTTGTTGAAATATTCATGTGTTATCTGATAATGGACTTTCTGACACCTCAGTAATTAACATAACAATGCAAGATGATTTAGTCTGTTGTCATTGTTAAACTTCTTTCGAACCTGTGTTGGAGTCTAGTGTTGCGGTCTAAGCTCATGACCTTGAAACGCTCCTGATCCTGAACCCCAGCTCAGTCTGGGCTTTTCCTCTCTGTCTCCCTCTACTATCTTTCTTATACTGCCCTCTCATCAAAAAAGAAACAAATATATCTTTGCAAAAATCATGCGTCCTGGGTGAGTAAGACGTGTGATGAAAAGTTTCTGTGTGGAGGACATTGTCGTGAATGGGACATAAGGTCAGAAGAAGGGGGACTGAATCAAATTATTTTACTTAAAAGATCTATGACTCAATAAGTTAAGCTACACCGATGGGTTGGAACTGCTACATTTGTAACAGACCAGCTTCGTCCACAAAAATAAAAGATTTTGCCGGTCTGGTGGACCTCCATCTTAAATGAGAAATACAATTTTCTTCAAAATTTCCCTGAAAGATGTTAATTTCCATACCAGCAGATAATAAATACATGTTCAGTTAATACCTACTAAAACATGATCTTTATTTTAAAAAGTTTTGCTCTCCCTTAACACCTGACCTACTTTAAAGCATTGCTAGAGCAGGATTCCTGTGAGCAGGATTCAAACACCTAACTAGAACAACACAGGTGTATTATCACAGCGACGACTGCGTTGCTCAAAACAAATGAATCTTCCTTGTTCAACAGTACTGTTCCTTGTTCAAGGACCGACCAACTAAAAACAAACATACAATTCTAGAGAACCCTCTGCTGGGAATAGTCAATTGAGGTACAATTTACATTTTTAGGAATCCTTTCATAAACAACTGGACACAAAATGCATAGATTAGGTAAACCACACTGGAGTGAAGGTCAGAATATATTTCTTTGAAAGTGTTTAAAACACAAGAGTAATGGTACACTTGAGAGATACACACCACAAACTTTTGGAGGACATAAACACCACTAAGTCCATTGTGGTTCATTGTTGGCAAGATAAACCGGCCACACGGGAAGTGACATCCCAGTCGTTCATTTGCTTGTCCGGTTGGTTTGCAACAGGACGTGAGGATTTTGTTATCAAGATCATGGGTGCAGTAGCATTTCTGCCTTGAGAAGTAAGTTAGAGTAAAAACCTCTTTATACATAGAAAAATGCCCACTTGGAAACACATGAGGGTATGAGACCTCCGACCACTGTAGCACGATGAACCACTTCCTAGCTTAGATCAATGGATCACTGGAGAAGTTGCAGAACGTCTTTGTCCGTCCTGTAGTGATGATTTTACAGCAGTTCGGTCAACCTCAGACTTAGTCTCAGATCATTTAAGTTGATCAAAATGCAAAACTGTGTAGACGGATAAAGGACTGTAATAATGTCTAACGTTTTTATGTGTATTTTGCACTACGTTGAGGTGCAAAATCTAAGTCAGATGCTCATGTGAATGTCAACCCCAATGTACAGGACGTTCACGTCATCGTCAGCAATCAACTGCAGCAAAAAAACAATTGATCGCCACCGCCCGGTTTCTGTACGCCAGCTGCCTATGCCGACAGAAGGGAGCAGTTAGCGGTCACTTCGTCTCTAACTTAATAGACACGTTGTACAAGCAGTGCAGCGAAAACACCCCAAAATATCCCAACTGGAATTGAGTAAGAACATTGTTGGCAGTAGCAATAAATCCTGGCGTGTTTAGCATGCTGGCGCTTCTATTCCCCACAGAAGTCTAGTTAACGTCTTTACCCCATCTATGTCTCTCTCTCTGTGTGTATTTCCCCTGTGTGTATTTCTTCTTCAATGTGCTTATCCCGAAAAGCCCACGATCCCCTTTTGACTGGCTGTGGGACTGTTTCTCAATAAGTACGTTAAGGCCGGAGCAGGGAGGTGGCGCCGAGGTTTCGGCGGTGTTCCCTCAGACCCGATAGACCAGCAAGGAGGAAGTTAAGGGGACCGTGGAGCCTGTCTCAAAGTCAAAGTCTGTAACGGTGTGGTTGACGGTGCTGTTGCTGAGCATGCTGGTGGTGGAGGAGCCGGTACTCGTCTGGCGATCCCGAAGACTCTGGATGTAACTCTGGAAGGCACAGCGGAAAGGAAAACAGGATTATGACACTGAACCTCCAGGTCAGATGTGGGCAGTAAAAGTTGACCGTAGACTGTTGTAGCAGATGGGCCAGGAGATATAATTATTTTTTAAAAGTATATATTGTCTGACCAGAATTAAGCCCCATAATAGATGATATTTAAAGTAAAAACATAAAATAATTTAACGTAATTAAATTGTTTGCTAAATTCAATGAATATAGGTTTTTGTCCCAATAAATATCTACACAACGAAATATTATGCATTAAAAAGATATAACATAAAAATAAGTTAATAGTTATTTTCTATTTTCCAAGTGCATAAACATCATTTCATATATTTCTGAAACCTCATTCATGCCATTTAGGAGCAAAGTAACTTACTGGGGCCAGCACGTCTCCAGCATAGCGTTTTAAGATTAGAGGCCTGCGGTGGCGATGAATGCCATACTGGGTTGGTCTCTGGGCATCTCTCTGTCTGATACGCATCAGGTTTACCTGCCTCCGTCGTCCACAAAACGAAACTGGGGGACATTTCACGTTAACTAGCATAACCATATATAATTGCATTACAGCATTATTTACATGTTATGTTGGAACTAAGCATCAAGGTCGTTTTTTTGCATCAAATTAAAGAAGTAATGGCAAGGAAACTCTGTCACTCACCTTCTGTGTGGAACACTCCTTTGGCGGTAAGCATCCATTGGAGTAGCATCCCTATCAAACTGAATAGAGGACACACGCCTGTTATAACCCAGCTGTACCAGCAGAGGGGGCGAGGGGGAACCTGAGACAGGACGTCATACACGTTGCCAGTTAGCCGCAGCGTTTCTACGAAGTAGTCCACACACACCGCCACCACCGCGGCTCCTACTGCAGCCGTGGAGAGCACCGTGAACAGTTTCTGCCACAGCAGCGTGAGAGCCGCGCAGACGGCGCTTGTGACCAGGAGTGCGCCGAGCGGTGCCCATAGCGGAGTGAGGACGTGAAACTGTCCGACTACTAGCATTGCGGCCAGGCTAAGCAGGATCCCAAGCTGTAGGCCAGTTATGACCAGTCCCACTGTCCGTATCAGCATAGTAGCCAGGCCACAGAGCACAGCCACCCCCAACAGGATGCCTGCCTTGGACTCGGCAGTCAGATGGGTGTCCAGCACAGGCTCCTTATGGTACAGAAGGCAGACTAAAGCAGACCCAAACACGGAGCCTGACAGGAACATGGCCATCTTGAGGAAACGGTATCCTAAAGATAAGAAAAAGACCACAGATGGAATGTTAACAGTGACAGGGTGAAAACCTGTGAGGATGGACTGGATTATTTTGTAAGTCAGGTTCCCTTCGGTATATGGTACATGGCAGCAGCTATCCGCAGTGATGTTTTCTTCACATTATACACATCCTAAGACAAACAAAAACGTTCTATTTCTACTGGAGCTTATCTACTACTCCAGGCTGGCTCAACCCCAACACCAGATCTTCGTGTGTATACTTTCAGGCTGACAGTAGAGGTAGGGGAAACATGTCTACTCCAAGTGAGCTGGTGAAATTGACTTAGCGTGGTGAGGTTGGGATCTACTGGGAGTAAAATATAATGACGTCTCTACAGCGTAGGTTGTTTTGTGGAACTGCTGTAATTGGAATGTAGATATGCCTATCATGTCAATGTATAAGTAACAAGTTGTACTACAGTTCTCTTTTACGAGTCAAGAACATACCGAATAAGCAGTAGATGAGGCCGAGCACAAGGCATCCTGAGCAGATGGTGGATGGGAGGACTTCAAACTTCCTCGGGAACTCCAACACACAAGTGTCCTCTTCAGACAGGCCAGGAAGGAAATATTGATCCACTTCATTCTGACGCAGCAAGGCCCCGTCGGTGACCAAGAGTGAACTGGGGTCTGTCATCGTGGAGCAACCGGTCGGGATGAAGACCGGGATTCTGTAGAGCAATCCGTGTAAACGTGGTGTTTTCCTAGTTTGGTCTGCCTTGTCGAGCCAGGATTTTCTCACTGTTCCACAGAGACAGGTCTTTGCTTTAATTCAGTGAAGGTACGTCACGAACCCTCTTGTGTTGTTGGAATGTAAGGATTGAGGAAACCGGGAACTTCTGACAAAAGTGTTTGAATCAAACCATTTCCTGTCCAGTACCTGCGACAAAAGTGGTGTGAAATACACCCAGAGAAAATTATACGACTGTATTAGGAAGAGTAGAGATGATCATGCTGGACATTCCTCAACGTATGTAGTAAAAACATACTCTACACCTCTAAGATAGATAATACAGTATATCAATGCATATATGTCAAGCAATAGGGTCGTGTTTGTACTACCAATCCACAGGAACCAGACGAGGAAGCGAAGAACCTCTCTGAGTCATGCGTCTGTGTCTTAATGACCCTTTGTTATAATACAGGATGCAGGTGAGGAAACAAGTGTTTTCTTGATATCGACTGAGTCATTTAGCCTCTTTGTTGTCAAAACATGTGTTAAATAGCTCCACAGAACAATTTGAAGCACACAAACATCCAGTTTCATATTCTTTTTCAAAACCGCAAAAACATACTTTATTTGTATTTATGTTACTAAAGTGGCTTGAAAAAAATAAAAAATATATGTATGTACATATACAGCATACCATTTATATGGAAATGCAGAAAAAAGCTAGACTCCCTGCATCAAGAACTAACTTTAATTGTGCCCATTCACCTTGTCGATCACATACATAATTCTGCACCCAAGGATACATTCATTTGGTTTAGTCTGGCTCCAGAATGCTCTACATTGAAGGAACTTATCAGCTTTTCAACCAGATCCCCAGATAATTGAATTAGGGGCCTATTAGCAGTGTCTAGTGCAGATCATGCCTTGTTGTCCTGCAACCTGAGAAAACGCTTTCACGAATCAGGTTACTTCTGCAATGTAAAATAACAAAGATGTCTGGTTGACAAAACATCTCTTTTGTTAAGAATTAGAACTGTACACTGAGCCAAATTCCAAAAAGACACTGCTGGTATAGCGAATTCAACTTTAACAATTAATTGGTTGAATAACGGGTGTGATCACAAGTTTACATATACAGTGTACGCAAAACTGTTTTAAAGGTTTGAAAATAAATAATCTTACCTGAGACATTTCCTTGTAAGAATTGTGTCTGGTCTGTTCAGTACCTCCTACTGTACTCACATCTTGGGCCGCTGGACTGAGAGCTTTAGACGTTAGTGTAAGAAGTGACCATCTGTCCCAAACTGGGCATGATCCTAGGTGAGGCAATACCTTTGCTGTCCACATGATGTCTCTATTGTCATACAGAGCTTAGATCCAAGTAAAAATAGGATTGGTTAAATCCATTGCCAAACATGGTCAGTCATGAGTCATGTACTATGTCAGGGATGGAATATGGAAGTGAATATTCTTGGAAAAGTGAGTGTTCCATGAAAGAGTTGACGTTCTGAATGCTATGAGTCAACAGCCAACCCATACTACCAGTAAATGAACTTAAATCATGTAGTCTCATGGATATCTCTCAGTGAATATGCAAATTAGGCTACTAAGCAATGGTTTGTCCGAACTGTGAAAAAAGAACAAAAAAAAAACGTGTTTCTTTTTTTTGTGTGTGTGTAGGGGGGGAGGTGGGCTTTCATGCTGACACAATCAACATTGACTCTTATTTTATTTATTATTTTTTGACCTCATTAAGAAAGCTAGCACAACATTTCCATTTTAATGCCACCGGTGTAACGCTCTTGGCTGTGACAGACTGGTTCATATTCTTTGTTGTCCTGGGTGGTCTACTTCCAGCACAATGGACAATGTCCAACACACCTGTTTCTAACAGGGACCTGCGTAAATTATGTTGTCATGTCAAACTAATGCTTAATAAATGCTACAAGTATCGTTATTCATGCCATGAACACATCTTACTAAATAAATATGTACAAGGCACAAAAAAATTATGCTGCCTGTGAGATTGTGAACATGTCATATTGCACAATTTATAAATATATATTTTACTTTTGTGTTTAATCGTTATTTTAAGGGAGGAGTTTATGCTGAGACCAAAAGTCTGTTTTGCAGAGAAGATCTACGTCCACACATCAAATACAATCCGTGTATATTTCTATAAACATGTAGCACAACGTAAAAACTATTGGGGAGACATACATTATAAGACACAACAACATTTTTCATGAAAATATTCCTCTAACATCTTTTTGAATTGCCCCCGAAGGCGCTAATTCATTCAAACGAAATGATCTCGGAAATTATTCCAAATGTGAGGTGCAGAAAAAATAAAGGCTGATTATTCTAACATGGTGGAGATCGAAGGGTTCTCTAGAGAGCATCCCTGGGACTGACTCTGAGAGCTTGCATTTCTGTATGTCAGCAGGGAAGTAATGTACGGTGGTTGTTTGTGCAGGACAGAGTTATAAACAAAATGTGATATGTGTGAATCTACAAGGCTTCAAAGAGGGCCAACCCACTCTCTGATATAGAGAGTAATGATGCGTGCTGAATCTGTTCTCCGTGATAAAAAGAAATGCACAGTAATAAAGTACGTTAAGAGGTTTTAAAACGAGGTAGAAGTATTCAAATAAATAATATCACCATTATCAACAGTATGAAAGTCAACTGAACAATTTGCCATCCGCTAGCTTATGTAGGGCATTACTGTTTCTGCATAGAAAGTCAATTTATCTCAATTATTTTCTGATGTTCATCTATATCTTTTATCATCTGTGAACGTTTATAATCTCTCTATATGACCTTGTGTTCAGGGACATCAGCACAATCCAGATTAACAAAGCCCAAATGAACAGGCACCTTTCTGCTGTGACTCGGCTACTCCATGTAATTTTATGAACTCAGAAATATTGTAGGTATTTTTCATTGTTCACCTTTAGTTGCCACTAGTAATGTCATTCAACTAATCCCGCGAGACAGTTGATTGCACCACAGCTCATTCTGGTGTCCCATAGCAAATGAGGGTGAATGATTATACAACCAATTATTTTCTTTTTTTATATTTGGAGTTAATTTGAATGATTTGTACATTTAATTTTTCACTTTGACTTTACGGAGTTTTCTTTTGTTGATCATTGGCAAAAACTCCAGATGAAATACATTTAGATTTTCTAAACGTGTTATTTAAAGTGTATATTTACTGACACACTTGAAAAAGTATTTTTGTAGAGGGACATAAACATTTAGCAGCAGCATGTTATTGTTGGTTCATGGACAAAACACCCAGGATGTTATTGTTGGTTCATGGACAAAACACCCTGCAGGTTATTGTTGGTTCATGGACAAAACACCCAGCATGTTATTGTTGGTTCATGGACAAAACACCCAGCATGTTATTGTTGGTTCATGGACAAAACACCCAGCATGTTATTGTTGGTTCATGGACAAAACACCCAGCATGTTATTGTTGGTTCATGGACAAAACACCCAGCATGTTATTGTTGGTTCATGGACAAAACACCC